>JAHCHA010012481.1:0-27757 GCA_027742795.1 Vigna hirtella | reverse complement strand
AACCATGTTTCTTGTCCTTTCTTCCTTCATTCATTATAAAATGAATGTAAAATGTGCAGCAAAACACAACTCACCAAGAATAAAAATGGTGAAGAAAGAATTCAAGAGGAGAAAGACAGAAAGCCACTAGGTACTACCGTGAAGAGAGAAACATCACCGAGAGGTGAAAGACATTGTGTAATAGAAACTGAGTGTGCCAAAGAGAGTGTTTTTGTATACCATCCGAGAGGGTGAGATTTATTGAGAGATCCTCAGAGAGTGAGAGAAACATTGTAATCATACTTTCATAGTGGAGATAATTTTCTGGACTAGGTCCCGTGGTTTTTTTCGAGAGGATTTTCCACGTTAAAATTTCCGGTGTTATTTTTCCCTACGCATACACTTTTATTTTTACGCTTCCACATAGTGCCCATTTTGGGTTAGCAGAGGAGGGAACAAATACCGTTGTTTCCCAACAGTGGTATCAGAGCCACCAGTTCGAAAAAGTCAGAATCCTGTGAAACTCAAGATGGAAGGAGACAAGTTCAAGCTAACTACGGATAATTACTCCTACTAGAAGCCGATGATGGAAGATCATCTATACTGCAAGGATTTGTATGAGCCGATCACAAATCCAGAAATTCCAGAAGGGAAGACCGAAAAAGATTGGGAGATTCTGAATCGTAAAACAGTGGCTATGATTCGGAAATACATCGACAAAAGCTTGTTTGAGCATGTATCGACTTATAGCGATGCGTATGAGTTATGGGCAAAGCTTGAATCTATGATTCAAAAGAAGACTCCGAGAAATAAAGCTCACCTTGTCAAGCGACTCGTAAAGTTGGAGTATTCTGACAACCTGAATATGATCGAGCATCTCAACACCTTCAAAGGTATTGTGAACCAATTAACGAAGGCAGATATGAAGATAGATGACGAGTTATAAGCTCTTCTACTCCTTAGTTACACATTGGTGGTCACTCTCAGTAACTCAACACCAGATGGAAAGCTCAGGCTGGATAACATTACAGACAGTTTGCTGAATAAAGAGTCCAGAAGGAAAGAAAGAGGAATGAGTAGTCACTCAGAAGCCAATGTTGTTGAGAATAGAGGAAGGAGTGAACACAAAAGCAAAGGAAAACGTGAAAAGTCACGAGGAAGATTCAAGTCTTGTTCCAAAGGTTTGACATGCTTTTATTGTGGAAAAGATGGCCACAAGAAGCAAGAATGTAGATTCCTGAAAAGAGATCAGAAGAATGGAACTATACACCCTGATGTGATAGATCCCAAAAAGAAGTTGAAAGAAAAGACCACAACAGCGGTGGTATCAAATGATGAGAATGTGTTCCTTATCACTGAGGTAAACTATCTAAATATTGCTTTTGATGACTGCACTTGGATAGTAGATACTGGAGCATCTTTCCATGTTACTCCTCATGAGGGATTCTTCTCATCCTATCAAAAAGGAGACTTTGGAATAGTGAAGATGGGTAATCATGTCACAAGCAAAATTGTGGGCATAGGAGAAGTGACTTTGACGAAAGAAAATGGAAACAAACTTGTGCTGAAGGAGGTAAGACATGTGCCATAAATGCGACTAAACCTTATCTCAGTCGGTAAGCTAGATGATGCTGGAATAAACAACCAGTTTGGAGATGGAAAATGGAAACTTAGCCGAGGAAGCATGATTGTTGCTCGTGGCAAAAAGGAAGGCTCTTTGTATGTCATACAAGAAAAGATATGCAAAGGAGAGACAAATGTTGCTTAAAAAGAAAGTAAGGAGTTGTGGCACAAAAGACTGGGCCACATGAGCGAGAAAGGATTAGAGATCCTTGCGAAAACTCATCTCCAAAGTATAAAAGGACAACCACTTGAATTATGTGAAGACTGTCTAGCAGGTAAGCAGCCCAGAGTATCTTTCCATAAATATGATAATAGAAAAAAAGAGAGCATATTTTGGATCTTGTGTATTCAGATGTCTATTCAACATCCGAAAGGTCCCTTGGTGGTGCTCAATATTTTGTTACCTTCATTGATGACCACTCTAGAAAATTGTGGGTCTATCCTTTGAAGAGAAAAGATGAAGTTCTACGAATCTTCAAGGAGTTTCATGCCTCAGTTGAACGTGATACTGGTAGAAAGTTGAAAAGCTTGAGAAGTGATAATGGTGGAGAGTATAGAGGTCCATTCGAGCACTATTGCAAGACTCATGGGATCAGACATGAGAAAGTACCTCCCAAGACACCTCAAATGAATGGCGTAGCTGAAAGATTCAACAGAACGATTGCCGAGAAGGTCAGAAGCATGTTGTCTCACGCAAAACTTCCCAAGTCATTCTGGGGGGAAGTCGTGTTAACAGCAACTCATTTGATCAACTTATCACCATCAAGACCATTAAACGGTAAGATACCAGAAGAAGTATGGTCCGGTAAAAAGGCCTCATATCGCAACTTGAGAGTCTTCGGATGTAAGGCATCAATTCACATTCCGAAAGATGAAAGAGCAAAGCTCGATGCTAAGGCGAAAGAGTGCATATACCTTGGTTCTCCAAGAGATGAATTTGGTTTCAGATTATGGGATCCTGCAAACAGAAAGATTGTTCGAAGTAGAGATGTGGTGTTCTTTGAAGATTAGACAATCCAAGACATCAAGAAAGTGGAGAAACCAACACTTAAGCTGATAAGTGATCAAAGCCCTATTTGATGAACAGCTTAGGGGGAGAGACTCGTCAAGCTGAGACAAATCAGGAGTTACAACTTGATGAGATGGCTGAAGAAGCAGATCAACCTAATCTGACGGTAGAAGATCAAGCAATTGAGAATGCTCCACAACAAACCCAATTGAGGCGATCAACAAGGCAGAAGCAACCGTCAAGAAAGTATTTTTCAGATGAATATGTTAATTTTATTGATGAAGGTGAACCTCAAAGCTTTGTAGAAGCAATGAAGATGAAAGACAAAGACAAATGGTTGCAAGCCATGGAAGAAAAGATGTAATCCTTAAAGGAAAATCAGACTTATGATTTGGTAGAATTACCAAAAGAAAGAAGAGCATTGTAGAACAAATGGGTGTTCAAGCTCAAGAATGAAGAGAACAACCCAAGCCCAAGGTACAAAGAATGAATTGTCGTGAAGGGCTGCAACCAGAAGAAAGGAATAGACTTTGATGAAATATTCTCACCAGTAGTGAAGATGACATCCATTAGAGCGATTCTCGGTCTGGCAGCAACACTAGACCTGGAGATTGAACGACTGGACGTCAAAACAACATTCTTACATGGAGACCTAGAGGAAGAAATTTACATGAAGCAACCAGAGGGTTTTGAAGAACCAGGCAAAGAACACTTTGTGTGTCGTCTGAAGAAAAGTCTCTACGGTCTGAAGCAAGCTCCAAGACCATGGTACAAGAAATTTGATTCCTTCATGATCCAACATAATTTCAAGAAGACCTCCGCAGACCATTGCGTGTTTGTGAAGCATTATGAAAATGGTGAGTCCATCATACTTCTCTTGCATGTTGATGATATGTTGATTGTAGGGAAGGACAAAATTAAAATAGCTGCTCTCAAGAAGGCATTGAGTAAGTCTTTTGCCATGAAAGACCTGGGTGCAGTGAAGAAGATACTTGGAATGAAAATCTCCAGAGATCGTTCTAGAAGAATGCTATGGGTATCTCAAGAAGATTACATTGAGAAGATTCTCAAAAGGTTCAACATGCACAATGCCAAATCTGCTCGTGTTCCAATTGTTGGACATTTCAAACTCAGCCAAGTTGCAATGTCCAGAGAATGAAGAAGAAAAAGTAGAAATGAACGAGGTACCATACTCTTCTGTCGTGGGTAGCCTTATGTATGCAATGGTTTGTACAAGGCCAGATATTGGTAATGTTGTAGGAGTTGTGAGCAGATTCCTGTCAAATCCAGGAAAGGAGCATTGGGAAGCTGTTAAGTGGATACTAAGGTATCTAAGAGGATATGTCAAAAGAAGCTTGTGTTTTGGCAATGGATATCTAAAGCTAATCGGGTATTCTAACTCAGACATGGCTGGAGATGTCGATTCAAGGAAGTCAACATCAGGTTATCTGATTACTTTTGCAGGGGGAGCTGTTTCTTGGCAGTCAAAGCTACAAAAATGTGTGACATTGTCTACTGTTGAAGCAGAGTATGTAGCGGTGACTGAAGCCTCTAAAGAGATGCTATGGATGAAGAATTTCCTAAGTGAATTAGGAAATGATCAAGAAGATTATGTGGTGAATTGTGATAATCAAAGTACCATTCATCTATTCAAGAACCCCATGTTCCATTCACGCTCGAAGCATATCGACGTTCGATATCAGTGGATACGAGAAGCGTTGGATGAGAAGAAATTGAAGATAGAGAAAATCCATACAAACTTAAATTGGTCTGACATGATGACTAAGTCAATACCAACCAAGAAGGTTGAAGACTGTTGTCAAGGTGCTGGTGTCGTGGTACCTTCCAACTAAAGACAGGATGCAATGATGGAATGAAGGATGGAATACCCATTTTGAGTTTTATGGGGGAGTTTTGTTGGATAAAAACAAAAATGGGATCCATCCACATGCTGAAAAGAAGGGTCAATGTTTTCATATACCATATATTGAGGAAGAATGTCTTCCACCTTCACTAAAGCTCCATAAATTGCTCCAATGCACCAACCATGTTTCTTGTCCTTTCTTCCTTCATTCATTATAAAATGAATGCAAAATTTGCAGCAAAACACAACTCACCAAGAATCAAAACGGTGAAGAAAGAATTCAAGAGGAGAAAGAGAGAAAGTCATGGATACTACCGTGAAGAGAGAAACATCACCGAGAGGTGAAAGACACTATGTAGTAGAAACTGAGTGTGCAAAAGAGAGTGTTTTTGTATACCATTCGAGAGGGTGAGATTTATTGAGAGATCCTCAGAGAGTGAGAGAAACACTGTAATCCTACTTTCATAGTGGAGATAATTTTCTGGACTAGGTCCCGTGGTTTTTTCCGAGAGGATTTTCCATGTTAAAATTTTTGGTGTTATTTTTCCCTACGCATACACTTTTAGTTTTACGCTTCCGCATAGTGCCCATTTTGGGTTAGCAGAGGAGGGAACAAATACCGTTGTTTCCCAACAACAACCCACATATTAATGGTTAAGATGGGATGCTAGCATTCTGCTGAAACCAGATGCAACAAAAGGTTGCTCATAGTAAACTCCTAAAATATTAGCTTCTTTTCTTTTAACAAAGCCTTCCATAATGAACTGTCATAATGCTAACTCTCCCAATATATAGAGGCCAAGAATGGATTTATATTTCAGAGTGAAAACACAATGATGCTCACTAGGAATCTGAAAAAGATGATTATGAAGAAAATGGTTGGCTTAGAATTCAACAATAAAATGTACAGGTGCTTGGAAAATGTGAATGGAAGTGGAAATCTAGAAGTTTCCTAATTAAGTTTCCTGAACTTCCACGAGTATATTTGTTTGTCGCAACAACAAACCCTGTTCTTGAACCACCCATCATCACAGCCAACAATGTGTTGTCTCTTCTAGCACACTATTATCCCACCAACAAACTTGCTTGCTATGTTTTTGATGATGGTTGTTCCCCTCTTAACTTCTATGCTCTTGTCGAAGCCTTCAAATTCGCTCAATTTTGGACAAAATTCAACTGAGAGCACCCTTCAGCTACTTCTCCAGCGCTGCCACCATCGACAGTGAACACTCGCTAGAATTCAAGCAAGAATGGTCACGAATGAAGGTAACTATACAGTATTGTTATTCCTCTTCAATCAATGAATGATGTCACTTCCATATCCTACTGTAACTGCAGGATATGTATGGCAATCTTATCCTCAAAATTCAAGATGTCACAAGGAAACAAATTCCACTACAACTTGATGAAGAATTCACAGTTTTCTCTAATACAAAACGAAGAAACCATCCAACCATAATTAAGGTAAATAACACATAGCAGTAAAACATATTCATGCATCTAACCAGATGGGATACATATGCTTTAAAATTCTCATGATACATGCTGTAAAATATATAATTATAACTCTACAAATCCAAATAGCTAAACATACATGGTAGACTTTACTGAAATAAAAAAAATGATTTTCTATTATATACTAATAAGAATAATATTTTAATATATATCGTTGCTTTCTAGAAATCATTCATATATATCTAGAAAATGTGAATGGAAGTGGATTTATATATTTGTAATCATGTTTACAGGATAATCAAGGAAAGCAATACGCACAGAAGAATCCAATCACTAAACATCCTAGAATTTTAATTAGCCACAATTTTCAAATTAAAAGGAAAAGAATAACATCTAGGCAGCAGATGCAATAAACATATTTTCTCAGGAAAAAGTATAATTAATTAACCATATCATTAAAGCAGCAATAACATAAAAAATACCTCTCTGAGTTGTAAGAGTTGTTCCCTAGTAGCACACGCTCACGACCACCTTCTAACCGTAAATTGAAGCAGCAAAAAGAAACTAAAATACAAAATGTTTGCCTCAGACCCTCAAGAGAACTTGTTTAATCGATGCAAAACCGTGAAGGAACCAAGGAACGCTAGAATGGACTGATTGATCGGTGGAAAAGGGGTTTTAAACGATGGAAAGGGATTATAATTGGTAGAATGAGATTATAATCGGTGGAAGATGAGGAAGTGCGGGAGAAACCCTAACTTGGAAGTGAGGAAGATGCTCTGTGATGGTGAAGGATGAGCTCTCGAGCCACTGAAAGTGAGGAAGACAACGTTGAGAAATGCTCTCTGATGTGCAAAAGAGAAAAAGACGACGCTGAGAAATGTTGCTTTACCCAAACGTGAACAACTTCAAACGCGAAAAAGAAGATGAGAAACGCACAGTGAATGAGAAACACGAGCAACTTCAAATGGGAACAAGAGCTTTACCCAACCACCTCAACACGACTGAATAGACAACAATGGTAATCGAAATGAAGTTTTGCACAGAAAAGAAAGTATTGCGGGAAAAAGAAACTGAAAATGTAAAATAATCTATACCTGATATAATATTTAACTGGTGTAAATCAATAATTTATACCTCCTCTAAAATTAACAGCTATAAAGAAACTTTTTATATTTATTTTTATTGTAACCGGTGTAAAACAGCTTTTTATATTTACAAAATTGCCATTATACCACTTTCTATAGCGGCTGAATTTTGATAAGTATAAAAGATAGTTATAAAATGTATATTTTCCACTAGTATGTTGTTTTAGTTTGCAGATAGATTGAATGTTGCGAACAATGGCTTCATTCAAGGCCTTATGGAGTGTGTCTCTGCTTGCCTTGTCTTTCAATGCTTTGCTACTAGAAGACATACGGACCTGAGAACAACTCTGGTAATAGATGCTTCCTATGCAATTGGAAGGCCAATTGGGCATATTCTTCCAGGTCAGTAAAACTAGTATTTCGCCATTGTTATGAGAGTGTTCTTTTTAAATGAACTAGGTAAAACATGTGCTATTCATAAACTGTAAGAGATATACATGAAAGTAAATTATTTAATATCACAAAAACTATATATAACATTAATCTTTTTTGGATTGAATATATATATATGTTTCGGTAGATACTTTTGGGACCGAGAGACTAACCTGCTGACGTGTCTGGGCCGCTCGCTCGTTTCCAAACTCTTGTTATTGGCCGATCGGTGTTGGCAAAAACCGATCGGTCTCCTTCTTGACGAGGGAGGATATACCTACAAAAGATACTGTCGACGCTCAAGTTAAGCGTGTGATTTGAAGAGCCTCGGCTCTTAGTTGAATATTTAGTGGAACCTACCTGACTTTCGGCCCTAGCTTTGTATTTATAATTTACCTCATGGATCCTAAGCTGATATAAGCCCAATAAAATATAAACATAATAAAATATAAACAGATTACCTGAAAATCCGATTGGTTGTTTATAACCTGCTTTATCAATATCTTTAATTAGAAATTCCTTGATTATTTTATCATCTGCTGGACTGTTGACCCAACAATAGCTTAAGTGCTAACCCAATTGCGGCCCAATCTTTGACCTGAGTGGATTGACCGACCGGTCTTAGTCACCAACCGCTCGGTTAATATTTTATACGATACAATATATATATATATATATATAGATAGATATTTTATTTATAATAAAAAATATATAAGTTAAACTAAAATTACAAATAAAAAATAATAACAAATTAATTAAAAATTAAATATTTATATAAAATATCTAATAATCTAATAAATATAATATATATATATATATACACCACGAGATCTCTTTAAAGTTAATAATTATTTGTATTTAATTTATAATATGAATGTCAATTGAAAACCTATAACTGAGAGGGATTTACCGCTCGACCTTCGACATTAATCGAGAGGGATTTACCACTCGTCCTTCAACATGAACCGAGAGGGATTTACCGCTCGGCCTTCAACATAACCGAGAGGGATTTACCTCTCGTCCTTCAACATGAACCGAGAGGGATTTACCTCTCGTCCTAGGGAACGGGCTTTACCGTTCAGCTTTGAGAGGGTTTTACCTCTCTGCTTTGAGCTAGGAGGGCTTCCTAGTGAACGGGATTTACCGTTCGGCTTTGAGAGGGCTTTACCTCTCTCGAGAGGGATTTACCGCTCGATCTTTGACCTAGGAGTGCGTCTTAGGGAACAGACTTTACCGTTCGGCTTTGAGAGGGTTTTACCTCTCTCCCGAGAGGGATTACCGCTCGGTCTTGGACTTGATCGTTAATTATGAACTTTGCTGACGAAATTGGCAATCAGTGTTTGCAATAGGAGACTTCCCCTTCGTTAATTGAATTCCATGATACTTTAAGCATGAAGTCCGTTTATGACAAGATCTTAGTCTGCACTTGCATAGTTGATGGCGTGGATTTTGATATATATTTCTTCAAGATGTTGTCTTGCTGAAATTCTCATGATGATATATATTATGGTATATAACCGTATAATAAATGATTCGGTTACTAGATATTATGAATTGCAGCGAATAAATAACATATATAATAAACAAGGTATCAAAACCGTCTTGAGATTTTATAATATTGTTGTTGATAGTTATCTCTAACACAACAATTTCTTTGACTATTTTAATCATGCCAAAAAATGTTTCGGTTATAATAATTAGATAACTATATTTATAGTTATATACTTTATTATATATAATATATCATATATCATATAATATATTATGGATTATACTATATATATTTAAAATATCTATATAAAATAGTTGTTATAATATCTATTATTAATTAGATATTTTATGAAATATTCATATTTCAAAACATACGTATCTTGTTGATGACGTCTCACGTAGATAGGGATGGCAACGGGTCGGGTCGGGCACGGATAGTGCCTACCCGCAATCCGACCCGACAAAAAAAAATCCACCCGCTACCCGCACGGATATCCGCTTAAAAAATATCCGTAGATATTTTAAAACCCGCGGATATCCGTGGATACCCACGGATACCCCACAAATATTTAAAAAAATATATTTTTATAAAATATTATAATAAAATTTAAATAAAATTACAAAAAATATATAAAATATAATATATATTAAATTATAATGAAAGATGATGGAATATGATGTAGAAGAAATGAGTATGGTTATGAACGAGTATTCCGGGGAGGAATATCTCATGAATGTATATTGGAATTGGTAAAGTGTGAATGTGGGCATGCTAAGTTGGCGGTTCATCCTGATATTTCGTGATTACTCGTTCTCACGTAAAGAAGGGTAAGTCATGTGTGGGAATGGCAGGAGGTCCTAGTCCTTATGGTTAATTTGGACAGATAGGACTAACCTCGGGTGGCAGCTGTTGAGGGTATCCCAATTACTACATCACCCGGGCGCACGAACGTCGTAGCTACACAGAGTTCATACAGTTCGGACAGTCAGAGTCTAGTATTAGGCTTTGCATGTATAAGTGAATGAACTAGCTCGTTTAATTAAATTGTGTGAAATCTATGTTGATACTTGAATTGAATTACATAAGCTTACCCTATTTTCTTGTCTTGTCCGTTTTGTAAGTTCGGTCGTTTGTCCTGTTGCAATGATCATCCGTGTGGATGTGAGCAGAAGGAGATGAGTTGCTGGAAGAAGCGCTAGCAGAAGAAAATCTGGTTGAGGTGAAAGTTAAGACCAAACAGTAGAAGTGTTCGGTCAGCTGTTGGTTTTCTTTGTATTACCGTTTGTACCTCTCTTGGCTACTTCTTTTGTAGAACTGTTCGGTCATTAGTTAGTTTAATTGTACGATGATCGTTCGATCATTTCTTACCCCTTTTTCTTTTGTAAACCGTTCGGCCTAGTTGTAGCTAGTGTGCAGTTTTAACTTCCCGTTATATTGTAAGGCCGTTCAGCCATATTTGTACTGAATCTCTTTTGGAAGACTGAGTTGTAATATTATTAGATGTGATTATTCTATTGTATCGTTTTATACTGTATTTTGGGATGTTACAAATTCTATTACCTTTAAAAACTTTTTTTCATAATAACACAACGATAATAATATAATAGTTTCTATTGAAATTATTATGAAAATAATAATAATTTAATTTCACATATAATTATATTGTTTTAGGAAAACAATTATAAACTCAGATTAAAATATTAAAAAATTAAAATGAAGTAAATTAAATTTAGATTTATTAAACACGGATATATGCACTAGTATTTCAACAAATCAAGGAATTGAAGGATAAAACAAAATACTAGGGATATCGAGTCCTAAATTAAGGAAATTAAATGTATATATGTACTTGATTACGGGGTTAATTAAGTGGAGAATGATTATAAATACATGGAATAAAAACATATAAAGCGAAATACTTCTTACACTTAAGGTCTCTTAAAAGATAAAATACTTACATTTGTAAAATTGAGGTTTTTATTGGGTAAGTTTATTTTCAAATTGAGGTTTTTATTTTTTATTTTTTTATTTTTTTATCTAAGTTAATTTATCTTTATATATTATTATTATCATACTTTATATTTTTTAAAAATTAGTAAATGATAGAAAAAATACAATAATTGATCAGACATTATAATTTTTTTTTTCTAACTGGTTTTAACGTTAGTCTTTCATAGAATTGCACGAAATTGTTAGTCTTTCATAGACTTCTTTGTATAAAAGCAAATTAAGCTACGTTTCTCATGCTTTGGCAGTGTAGACTTTCTCAATCCTCTTTTTCCCACCTGTGCTCTCACCTTCAAGCCTTTTCACATGTGAATAACATGAGACATTGAATTAAATAATGAAACTGCTCATGTACTCATGATTCATCTTCTTGGTCAAAATACACTATTTCAATCCAAATATTCAACATTACAACCATTATGATCATAAGTCTCTTCTTCATCTCCTGCTTTCGTATATGCCAACACTTATCATGTGTTGTATGTTCAGCTTCAACTTTATGAAGAATTTTCCTGTATGTTTCGAAATTAGACGTCAAGTCAAGTAAATTATTTAAATTAAGTATAAATTAAGTATAAATTGTTTAATTTAGTATAAATGAAAAATTGATCCAATTTATAATGAATATAAAGAATTTAAATTCAGTATATAAATTAAACAACAAATCTAATTTATGATGTAAATTATTTCAATTGACTATAAAGAAAACAATTGATCCATATTTCTTCTATTACAAACAGAGGGTTCTATGTGTATATTGAACACAAGAGAGATTAATCCCATATATAAGTTTTTCACTATATTGAACATGGTATCTAAAGCCTAAGGTTCTTTTGAGTAAAAAAAAAATTCTAGTTGCCTCTGTCGCTACACCCGTCGCCGACAACGACGACGCCATTTACCGTTGTCGACGCCATCGTCTACCGTTGTCACTACCAAAGTTCTAGTTTCGACCGACGATCATATGGTTTTGACCGTCTCGACCAAGCGACCACCATGCCATTAACGACGCCTTTATCGAAGCTCTTACGCACTCTCAACGCCTTTTGAAGTTATGGATTTGTTCCCTTTTTTCCATCGCGCATGTCTAGTAGTAATTTAGAGTGTCGAGATTGCTAGTTTTCATGTAGTATTATTAACATGAGATTATTCTATTATATAGTTTTATACTATATTATTGGGATGTTACAAAAAAAAAATGAAAAAAATAATATAAAAAATAATACTTTAAATATAAGTCAATCTTTAACAAAATGTGAAATTACTTTCATTTCTACTTTTATTTCTATGCACTTTTTCTTTTTATTCTTCTTTATAAATGTAATTTGGAAATTACTTTGCACCATATATTTTTTAATGTAATTGTTAACTTTTTTTCAACCGAGGTAAAAGTTGTGACATAAACTGTTTGTATTACAATAACAAGTATTTTATCCGGCTTGTTATTGTTTTTTTTCTTTTAATTTGAAGGAAACAGTTGTTTGAAAACGCATTGGCAAAACCTTTCTTCTCATTACTCTCTTGATCATTCCTTCGCTTCCACTGCTCCTTTTGTCGGCCCCAGATGCTGCTGCCAACGTTGATTCCATATGAATTAACTTATGACCTATCTGGATTTTTATTATTTAAATAATTTTTTTCGTAGAACTTAAAAAATTTATAAAAAAAATTAAAAATAAATTCAAAATTTTAATAAAAATCACACAAAATATAAATTTCCTAATGTATTTATTTTATATAACGTTTTATTTCTACATGGAAATAAATAACGTTATTTTTTTAGTCATTTGTAAACTGTTGGACTGTTTATTTGAACTCTTTCTATGTCAAATTAACCATCTTGCTATTCATAAAAGAAGCTATTGCAAATATTAGAACTTGTTAAAAGACGATTACCTAAGGAAACATTTGATCGATTATTTTTCACATAAAATTGTCGTTTAATTTAAAAATTCCAAGTTCATGTTAGTTACCTTTCTTTTTCACAAGTCTTCGGATAAGTCAATCGATTGGAATAGAATTATTGTTCCAAAAAATTTCCCACCATTGATAATGAGAAAAGTGACAAGGGTGGAAAAGTGGAGGCGTTTCCATGGATGTCATTTTATTTGAATAAAGACCAATGTCTAATTTTCCAATAATGACAAGATGTATTGAAGTTTCCTTTTGGTTTAATACGTATTTTGGTCCCTCTTTTCGTAGGGTCTGTTCAAAGTGGTCCTCCTTTTTTTCAAAAGTTCACTAACATCCTACTTTTCGCAAAAACGATGCACGTTAGTCCTTTTTGGTTACGACGTTAAAAAGACTAACGGCACAGCTGCCCAGCTGGTACAAAACTGATGAGCTGTACATTTTTCGTTGAGGTGGCACTGTGAATTGCTTATTCATCCTGAAAGCAAAGGATTGATGGTTGTTTTTCCCAAATTAAATAGCAAAGTTAGGGTTGTTGGTGATTCGTGCTACATTTGTTCTGAAATCTAAAAGCAAAGGTTAGGGTTGTTGGACATTCGTGGTACTGTTGTTTTGAAACTTAAAAGCACAGGTTTAGGGTTAGGGATGACTTCATCACAAAGTTGTTCTTCCTGTTCGAAGGCAACAACCAAAGGATTTTCGCAATCCTCACACGGTGTTGTTTCCAAGGGAGTTGGGATAACCCCTATTTGCCACTGTGGTGATATTGCTGTAATGAAAGTTGCTAGAACTTCAAGGAATGCTGGGAGGAAATTTTGGGGATGTCGCCATTACAAGGTGTTTTGAATACCGTAGTGACTTTTATGTGTTTTAGATTTGATTTGTTTTAACATTTTTGTGTTATTGGTGAATAATAGGGTGGAATTTCAAGTGGGATGTCATGTAATTTTTTCAAGTGGTGTTCTGAGGACAATGCTGATGATAGAGATGGTACAATTGTGAGACAAAGCAACAGGATATTTGATCTGGAAAATAATGTCAAAGAGTTGCAGAGAAGGATAAAGTTCTTAGTTGGAGTTGTGTTTGCTGTTATTGTGTTGAACATTATGACATTGTGGTTGTGTTTAGCTTGATCTTAGGTGTGCAATGTGCAATTTATGTTTTGTTCATGTAATGGCTCAGGTGTTTAGCATCATGTTTTGTTGATGTAATATTAGTTGTTGTAATATGAGTGAACAATCTGAGTTCGTGCAATAAAGTTCGTTTTAGTCCCCCCTTTGATTTAAAAATGTTAATTGTGGTCCCCTTTACTTTTAAAATTGTTCACGATGGTCCCTTTTTCCTTTAAAAATTGTTCAAGGTGGTCCCTTACTATATTACTATAATACATATTAAGGATACCTAGCAAAAAACATATATAATTACATAATATCATTACTTCCAAATATCACAACATAATATCAGTACAACTATAATAAGATATTTAATTAAAGTGCTTAATAAGAATTCAACATACACAATGAAAGTGTTTGATAAGAATTGAACACAGACAATGAAAGTGCTTAATAAGAGTACGTCATACATATTTATACATCCAAATTTTCATATAAATCTATGGATCTTTTCTTCTAATGTTTAACTTTTGCCTTTGTATTGGCTGACTTAAATCTCGGATGGATTCTTGACTTGGTTGTGGTGGTTGAGGAGATTGGGGACTTGATGGCTGTGAAGGTGCAATGGGTTGTGAACTTTGTGCCTGTGTTGGTTCTGTTGGTTCGATGATGGCTGGACGTAAAGGGCACATTTTTTTGTTGTGCCCCAGTTCACGGCAGATACTACATCTCTTTCGCTGCCCACCAACACTCATCTGGGTCCCATCTTTCGTTAGCTCCCATGGCTCCATTCTTCTTTTTTTCTTGGGTCTCCCAGGCATGTTCCTCTTAGGTGGTGGCAGTACATCAGGAGAACTAGTTTTTTCCCATAGGAGGTGGCCATTCACAGGATAGATGATGGACGCATATGCCTCTTCATATGTGGATTTCCTGAAACAAATTGGTATAAAACTTTCTGGATCTACATTTGAATAGTTCATTGATGCAACTGCATGACAACATGGGATGCCACTGATCATCCACTTCCTGCAGCTGCATTCTTCATTGTCCAGGTCCACTGTGAACTTGTTCCCACTGATTGAAACATGCCTAACCTCGAAAATCCTTATTGCAGACCAGCTGAATAAATGAACATAAATAAGGCACATTAACAGTTGGATATGAACATAAATAAGCCATAAGAACAACTGGATATGAACATAAATAAGGCATAAGAACAATATTACCTTGGGATCCAATATCTTGACAAATTACATTCCTTCATAAGTCTCTTTTTAATCTTTGGACAGACATTGAAATCCATACCTGCCACCTTCGTTCTGTTCGTGGCCCATCTTTTCATCAAATACAGTCTAATATCCTCCAGCATGGTTATTATGGGTTTTCCCCTGGACTGCACCAGAACACTGTTGAATCCTTCACTGATGTTGTTATCCAGAGTATCACACATTGCTTGAGTTCTAAACCTACTTCTTGACCAATACCTATTGCACGAGAATGAAGAAAATGAGTGACCAAACATGAGTAATGCAGAATCTTTGTGCATGTAATGGAAAGAATGTACCTTGAGGAATGGCTATGAGGTATTTATATGCTTCTTCATTCACTACTCTGATATTCAACATCTCTCTCTCCCAAGCTTGGGGGTATGTGCTTGTGGCAGCCTTCCACATCAAATTCTTCAATATCTGACCAGAAAATCTTTTCCTAAAGTTAGCATAAAGGTGCCTGATGCAGAATCTTTGTTCTGCCCTAGGCAAAAAATCTTGGATAGCTGGCACCAATCCCTGCCAACATCAATTATTTAATCAAACACACATGATTAATAAAGTTTGCAAAATAAAATAATT
Source organism: Vigna hirtella (assembly GCA_027742795.1). Taxonomy (NCBI): domain Eukaryota; kingdom Viridiplantae; phylum Streptophyta; class Magnoliopsida; order Fabales; family Fabaceae; genus Vigna; species Vigna hirtella. The sequence goes on along the minus strand of JAHCHA010012481.1, from coordinate 11,935 downwards.
AAAGTACTGCATGTACCTTTTGCTGGTCAGACATCCACGTGTATGCCTAACAAACTTCATTGCCCCCAAGGTCTTCAACCAATAATTGCAAAAACCAGGACCAACTATCTTTATTTTCGACTTCAACTACTGCATATGCAAGGGGTAGCATTTGCTCATTTGGATCCCTCCCAACAGCAGTAAGCAGCTCTCCCTTATAAAGACCTTTCAAAAAACACCCATCTAAACAGATGATGGGTCTACAACTAATAAAACTATCCTTACATGCTTTAAGACAAACATAACATCTCTGGAATATGGACTGACCATTATCACTGTTCACTTTAACCTTAACCGTTGACCCAGGGTTACTTCTCAATACCTCATGTGCATAGTCATAAATCCTTCGAAACTGTTCTTTAAAATCCTCTTCACGATGACTTGATGCCATTAACTTTGCCCTTCTTGCTTTAGAAATTGATACATTGGTGTTCCATTTCCTTAATGCTTTGGTACGTATGTCTTGGACCTTTATACTAGGATTGTCATGCATAGACTTATCTATTTCATGACTCAACCACTTACTATTCATCAATTTTATGTTCAGTTGCCTGCTGCAAGAATGAACATCCACAATCTTCCTTAACTGCCAAATCTTGCGTGATGGCAAATACCCACAGTAAGCTACCCATGGACACTTTTTTTGCCCACCCATGCATCTGACCCTTACCCTACGGTTATCATTTTTTACAAACTTAAGAGCCCTCCCAGCATGAATAGCATAACTTCTAATGGCTTCCTTAAACTCATCCTTATCCGTAAATATAGTACCAAGTTCCCATTTGTAATCTGACATTGACTTCTTTTTACCAAATGTAGGAAAGGGACCTCTACTTGGTCTGTCCTCAGTTTCATCCTCCTCACTTGCACTATTATCTGGAGTTAACAGCACATCTGACTCCCATTCATCATCTGACAACCCCCTAACATGTCCTTCTGCTTCGTTATCACTGTCTTCCATCCTGTATTCTGAATCACTATTATCCAAATTACCTACCTCCTCCAAGTTCTCTTCAACAGAAACATGTGCTTCATCCTCCTCAGTATCCACTTCCACTTCTTCCTCACTGTCCACTTCCACTTCTTCCTCACTGTGCATTTCCACTTCCTCCTCCCTATGCAGTTCTACTTCTTTCTGACTGTGCAATTCTACTTCTTCCTCACTGTGCACTTCCACTTCTTCCTCACTATGCATTTCTACTTCTTCCTCCACTCTACCTACTTCCTCTGTGTCAACCTACACTCCATCATCTCTCTCCAAGTCACCACCACAGTTAAGAGGACCTTCCTCAACCTCCTGTTGCACTTCAACAAGACCTTGTACACCAACCTCAACACCACTACCCTCACCACTGTCTGCAGGCCCTTGGCAAAGGTAAAGAATTTCATCCTCATTTTCTACAACCACTGCTTCGCTCACTTTATGTACAACATACAAGTTGACTTTCCCCAACAATTTTCCCACATTCATCATGTTCAAAGCTCCTTTATCGTCATATAGCTTATATAAAACATGGTCAATATCGTAATATAACTCATGTACTTCAATGTAACCCAAATCCTTAAGTGAACCTACTACTCCAAAATAGCTCAATGTATCGGGGTCAATGTCCCAATAACATATTTCCCCACCTATATATTTAAAGGGCACTTCCTGTATCAAGGTCCCACCGTGGTGGACCACTACCTCAAACCTATCGTTAGACATCCCTACACTGCAAATGGAAAAGGGGGACCACTCATTAACTTAATTTAACAAACCATGGGACCAATTCCAACACCCAACGACAATACTTTTTCCATAAACCCCCCACCATGCCACAAATATAATCATATTTTAAACACAACAAATATAGAATCCACCCATTAAAGAAAAAGCAAAAACAGAATCCACCCATTAAAGAAAAAGCAAAAACAGAATCCAGAATTCACCCATTCAAGACAACAACATAGTAACAACAGTAATGCCATCAATTACTATAACAACAACATAAGAACAGTAATGCGATCACTAACCTCGAAGTTGATTTCACCAAAAATCAGAATCTGCACTCTTCGAAACGAGATTGTTCAACCCTAAATCGCCCCGAAATTGCATGCAGATTTTACCCCAAATGTAATTGTCAAATTTTTTTAACCTTATCTTTTAAATTAATTTATTTTAACACATCAGCAATTCACAGTGCCACCTCAACGAAAAATGTACAGCTCATCAGTTTTGTGCCAGCTGGACAGTTGTGCCGTTAGTCTTTTTAACGCCGTAACCAAAAAGGACTAACGTGCATCGTTTTTGCAAAAAGTAGGATGTTAGTGAACTTTTGAAAAAAAGGAGGACCACTTTGAACAGATCCTACGAAAAGAGGGACCAAAATACGTATTAAACCTTTCCTTTTTAATAACAATGGTGACATAAGCTTTCACTATTAAAATATTTTCTAAGTATTTAGTGGAACTTACAATTTTTTTAATATTCCAGAGTTTCTTGGCTCTCTTACCAACTTGAGATATCTTGATCTCTCTTCATGTGATTTTAGCTGACAAATTCCAACTCAGATAAGTTCTCTTTCTCATTTGAAATATTTGAATCTTGCAACAAATTTTTATTTGGAGGGTTCAATCCCTCCTCAACTTGGAAATCTCTATCGGTTGCAGTATCTTGATCTCAACTACAATTCTTTAAATGGAAATATACTTTCCCAACTTGGAAATCTCTCTCGATTGGAGTATCTTGATCTCAGGTACAATTCTTTTGAAGGATTCATTCCTTCCCAACTAGGAAACCTTTCAAATTTGCATAAACTCTATCTTGGAGGAAGATATGATAATGCTCTCAAAATTGTCAGTAGTGATCAATGGTTATCTAATCTTAATTCTTTAACCCATCTTTCCTTCAATTCCATATCTAATTTTAACAGTTCTCCTAACTGCCTTCGAACCATTGCTAAGCTACCAAAACTAAGAGAACTCAGTTTAATTCATTGTGGCCTTTCCGATCATTTCCTCCTTTCATTCAACCCTTCCAACTTCAATTTTTCTACTTCTCTATCTGTCCTTGATCTTTCTAGTAACTCCTTCACACAACCGATGATATTCCCGTGGCTGTCAAACACCACTTCCAACCTTGTTGAGCTTGACCTTAGTTGGAACCTCTTGAAGGGTTTGACATCAAATCATTTTGGCTTGGCCATGAATTCGCTTGAGCACCTTTACCTGTCTGGAAATGTGTTCAAGGGTGAAGATTTGAAATCATTCATGAATATATGCACCCTACGTTCATTATACATGTCTGGAAACAATATGACCGAAGACCTTTCGTCAATTCTTTATAATTTCTCCAGTGCTTGTGTTAGATACTCACTACAAGAGTTGAGTTTGAAATCGAATCAAATCAGAGGCTCCCTACCTGACCTTTCAGCATTTTTAAATTTAAAAACGTTCGATCTTTCTTACAACCAATTGAGTGGGAAGATATCTGAAGGCACTAGATTGCCATCTCATTTGGAGCAGTTGTCAGTTAGCTTTAACTCTTTAGAAGGTGGTGTTCCAAAATCATTTGGGAGCACATGTACTTTAGAGTTATTGGATTTGTCTGATAATAAGTTGAGTGAAGATCTCACAGTGATATTTAATCATTTGTTTGGATGTTCTAGATACTCATTGCGAGAACTATATCTTCGTCAAAATAAATTCAATGGCACATTACCTGATTTCTCAATATTTGCAAAGTTGGAAACGTTGGATCTCCGTATCAATCAAATTAGCGGTACTTTGCCTAACACCCTCAAATTGTTGCCATCATTAAAAAAATTGTACCTTGATAATAACAAGCTAAATGGGACAATTTCTGAAGATCTTCGATTTCCAACAGAACTTGAGGAATTATCCTTGATGTCAAACTCTTTGAAAGGTGTGTTAACTGACTCTCATTTTTATAATATGACAAAGTTAACGACATTGATGTTGTCAGATAACTTACTTACTTTAGAAGTGACTCAAAATTGGGCTTCAACTTTTCAATTGGTTACTATTGAATTGAGGTCTTGCAAGCTTGGTCCATTGTTTCCCAAATGGCTCGAGAAACAGAATGTATTTCAATCCCTTGACATTTCAAATAATGGAATATCAGGTACGGTTCCAGAATGGTTTTGGACCAAATTTGGATTGTCAAATTGGATGAGTATTGATATTTCACACAATAATTTACAACGTACGATTCCAAATTTGCCAATAGAGAATCATTATTATTCTCTTAGTCTTGCATCAAATCAATTTGAAGGTCATGTTCCGCCATTTTTACGAGGCTCAATATCTCTTGATCTATCAAACAATAAATTCACAAATTCTTTTTCATTTTTATGTTCTAATGGTGTAACTGAATCTTTATACCAATTAGACCTTTCAAATAATAAGTTTTCTGGACAAATTCCAGACTGTTGGACCCATTTGAAGTCATTGGCTTACTTAAATATGAGTCACAACAAGTTTTCAGGAGAGATTCCTTTTTCAATGGGATCACTCCTTGAACTCCAAGTTTTGTTATTGAGAAGCAATAACTTAACAGGTATGATCCCTTCTATCTTGAAGAATTGTACAAAGTTAGTGATGGTAGACATAGCAGAAAATAGATTATCAGGATCTATCCCAAAATGGATTGGAGGGAAATTCCTAGAGTTGCAATTTTTGAGTTTAAGAAGCAATTACTTCTATGGAAGCTTACCATTGGAAATTTGTTATCTAAAAAGCATTCAACTCTTGGATCTCTCGTTAAACAACCTATCTGGTCAAATTCCTAAATGCATAAAAAACTTTTCCTCAATGACTCAAATGACTTCTTTGAGGGATTATCAACGTCATCAATATTTGGTCAACACTAGTGCTATCACTAGTTACTTTTCATACAATTTGAATGCAATGTTGATGTGGAAAGGTTCAGAACAAATATTCACAAACAGGGGATTGTCACTTTTAAATAGCATTGATCTCTCAAGCAATCAATTATCAGGAGAAATTCCAAAAGAAATAGAGAGTTTATTTGGATTGGTTTCATTGAATTTATCAAGAAATCAACTGACAGGAAAAATTCCTTCAAATGTTGGAGAGTTAACATCACTTGAATTTCTTGATTTGTCACGAAACCAACTTGTTGGTTCTATTCCTTCCAGTCTTGCTCAGATTGACCGGCTCACTGTGTTAGATTTGTCACATAATTATTTATCTGGAAAAATTCCAATTGGCACACAATTACAGAGTTTCGATGCATCGAAATATGAGGATAATGTTGATCTCTGTGGACTACCATTAGAGAAATTGTGCATTGATGGAGTGGCAAGACAAGGACCAATTATTAAATTTCAAGAGGATGACAATTTGATTTTCAATCGTGAATATTATATAAGTATGACAATTGGATTTGCTATAAGCTTTTGGGGAGTGTTTGGCTCAATCTTAATAGTACATTCTTGGCGTCATGCATATTTCAAGTTCTTAAATAATTTAGGAGACACTCTTTATGTCATGACAACAGTGAAAGTTTTCAGAATCTGCTACAAAACATAGCTGCAGGTAACATTATTTTAACTTGTGTTAGAATGTGATTTTTTTTGTTTTATTATTATTATTATTATTAAGTTTTTTTTCATTAAATTAGTTTTTAATTTAAAATTAGAGACTAATTTAAAATTAATAATATTAAATATGTAAAACTTTGATAGCTAATGACAATGATCAATTTAAAGTCTAATTAACAAATTAATTATAATTTTTTATTTATAAAAAAGACTATTTTATATACTAATAATTTCTAATTGATATCCACATAATTAATCATTTTGATTTCTAAATTTGATTAATGAGTTTCTTGTCATAAATAATTCACATTTCCAAATAATAACAATTACAAAAATATTATGGTTAAATCGATTTTTTATTAGATAAAAAGAAATTTAATGAAAGATTAACAATGTAATTGAAAATAAGAATATTACTTAAAGATAATAACTAATGTCTATGGATAGAATAAAATAATAAAAAATCGTTAGCATAAGACATATTTTCAGTCTTTTTATTTTTATCTCTTTCAATCTTGTCTCAAAATTGTTGACATTCTCATAATAAGTTGGTTTTTCTTTTGTATGTTTAAACATTGCAATATTATTTTCATGGATGATAGATATAATTATTTCTATAAATACATTATTTAGAATAAATGGTAAGTTGTAATTTAAGTAAAGATCTCCAATATGAATTTGAAGATTTCTAGTTTTAATTTGGCTTCTACAAACACTTTTTTATTTGCCTTGATAATCATCAAGATAATTCTTTTATGACAAATGATTTTTTTTACAAAGTATAAAATAAATTGAAAGAATTTAATTAGTAATAACTTAAATTATTGGAGTTTTTTTATTCCTTTGTCTTTTAATATAAGTTTGCTTTGAATTTGTTTTTTTACGTTATCTTTTTATTGTTTCTATTTCTGACGAAATTAATATAATTTGCTTAATTTTTGGTAGAGGAAATGAAATTTGAAGATTAGAATGATTGTGAGGGTACCATGCTCAAAGGACAAAAAAAAAAAGAGGTACTCTGGAGATCGATAACTGAGGAAGATTTCTAAACATTTATTTTCTTTAAATGTTTCTTTCTTCTCCATTTTTATTTTGTAATGGTTGTTCAGGAAGCCTATTGTGATTGTGAAGTTGTTAGTCATACAATAATTTGATGAATCTTCAAAACGTTGGAAATGACATAATTATTGATTTTTGAGTCATGTTCTGTACTAATAATACCTTATGTGTTTTTTTCCTTTCTACTACCTTCTCTCTTGCACGTGATTAATGAATCTTCCCCAAAAGCTTATATTATATTAATGACATAATATAAGTTTTTGGGGAGTGTTTGGCTCAATCTTAATAAGACATTCTTGGCGTGATGCATATTTCAACTTCTTAAATAATTTGAGAGACGCTCTTTATGACATGACAATAGTGAAAGTTTTCAAGATCTGGTACAAACTAAAGCAGGTAACATTATTTTAAACTTGTGTTTAAATTTTGATTTTTTTTTCTTATTATTATTATTTTAAATAAATAATTTTCATATTCCTTATAATAGGAATTACTTTCCTGTGATATTAAGATCAATATTGACCATTCTTATGGTAAATTTCAATATTCGTATACTTTTTTCAATATAAAAATAATTCTTGTAAATGGAATCTCAAAAAAAAAAAAAAGTAACTAAAGATTTTAGATTAAAATATGAATTTTTCTCTCCAGTGTATTCATCCATATTCTTTTTCCTTATCCTTTATTTTTCTTATTATTCTGTATTTCGTGATGGCTTAGTGATTTTTCTAATTCAGCATATCACCATTAATAGAAAATATATGACATAGAAAACAAAATTTTAGGAGCGTAAAGAAAAAAATTTAAATACTACTTTATAAATAATAATTAATTTAAGAAATGAATAATAATTAGTCATTTATTAACTAATTTAAATACTATTTTATAAACTAAAAAAATTATTATTATTCATAATAATTAGAGTGTAAATTGGTTTCTAATATTATTACATTTTTTTGTCACTAAATTAGTTTTTAATTTAAAATTTGAGACTAATTTAAAATCAATAATATTAAATATCTAAAACTTTTAAAACTAATGACAATAACCAATTTAAAGTCTAATTAACTAACTAATTATAATTTTTTTATTTATAAAAAAGACTATTTTACACACCAAAAATTTTTAATTAATATTTACATAATTAATATAGTGACTAATTATTTGGATTTCTAAATTTGATTTAATAATTTTCTTGTGATAAATGGTTCACATTTCCATATAGTAACAATTACAAAAATATCATGGTTAAATCGATTTTTTTTATTAGAGAAAAAGAAACTTATTGAAAGATTATCAATGTAATTATAAATAAGAATATTTAAACATAATAACTACTGTCTATGGATACAATAATATAATAAAATATTGTTAGTATAAGACATATTTTTAGTCTTTTTACTTTACTTTTGTAAGAACCTAGAAAATAGAGTATTAGAATTAATAGGTATCTTAAAATAATGAGACCGGACATTTTTATGTTAAAATAATTCAATAATATAAATAAGATTTCATAAACGCGTCTCATTATCTGAAATACCTGTTGTCTCTCTAACTCATTCTTTGAATTTATTTTCCCTTCTCTATAAGCTTTTTGAGACATTTATTTGATGATCATAAAGTGTCTAGGAGATCACAACAGTGAGTTCTCTATTATCTACTAATCAGTTTTTCCTATTGAGTAAGTTAGTTTCTACTCCTTTTTTTTTTTAATTTTTATGTTTAACGCACATCAAATAGTTTGAACGCATGTGTCATCTTATCTCTATTTCTAGCTTCTTATCGACCAAACGTCCTAAGGACTTGCTCTAATCATGATTATATGGTTTGTAGGTGTTTTTAGAGTTTCTTGAGCTAAGGTAAGGGTAGTACGTTGTATAGAGCTGTGACAGTTTTCCCAATCAGGTGAGGGAAGCTAGTGATTTTTATAAATTTAATTTACAGGTATGAGTGGTGGTTGATACGATGTTATGTTAATTTGGTTTTAATTACAATGATTGTTTTAGTGTCATTGGTTCTTTAATGATAGTACTTGGTTATTTGATGTATGATGCCATGGATGATGTTGATTTGTACTTGATTAATCTTGTACGTCTATCGGTTTTGAAGAGCAATGTTAAAAATTTGATGTTGTATTGAGAAGTAAAGAGTAGGCTAAATTGTAGGTTGATTTTGAACCTTAAGAGGAGGTTTTCATAGGTGAGATTTTGAAGTAAGGGTCGAATGGGAAGAATTGAGTTTTTGGGTTTGTTCTAGGGTCATTTAAAGCTTGTTCTAGCTTTAAATTAGTAGAAATCTGATGTCGAATTGGTTGGTGGTTAATAGGGTGTGATTTTGTATGGTTTTTGGCTCATTTTAGGGGTTTTGACTAGTGAGATTTTAAAGTACAGGGTTTGTGATGAAAGTGAGGGTTTAGGATCTGGTTTTGGGTCAATTGTGACTTTTCTAGAGTATGAACTAACAAATTATGATGATAGATGAGTGGGATTGATTTATGGACTATAGAGTGGTGTTTTAGTTGGAGTGAGTTTGAAAATTCATGGTAAAATGAGTTTAATAAGGTTTAAGTTGGATAATTCACATTTGGATAGGTCAATTGAGGTTTAAAAAATCATATGGAAGTTGTAGATGTTTGTAGAAGTGTATTAGTTAGGATATGTGAGGTTTAAGGAGTGCAGTTTAAGGAGTGCAGGTTATGCATAATTCTGCAAACTCGCTAAGCAAGTCTAGGCTCGCTGAGCGAGCAACTCTCTCTATTTTTGCATTCATAGAGCGAGCCATATGATTGGGCGAGTTGGTTTGGGTGAAAAATACGAGTATAGTAGTGGTTGAGTGAGAGTTCTCATTGAGCAACGAGAACCCTCTGTTTTGCTATTCGTAGAGCGAGTGATGGCTCGTTGAGCAAGGGGGAATTGGTCTTAATGGGTGATGCATACAATGAGCAACTTGTTTAGAAGTGGATTGGAAGTTTTATTTCTTTTAATTTCTTGTAATTATGAACTATAGTATGGACTTAAGTTTGTTTAAAAGTAATTATGGAATTGTATGATGTTTTATACTTGATGTTGAGTATGCAATTGAGGAGTGATTGGACAAGAATTGTAGGGTGAAATGGTTGGTAGTGGTTTCAAGTAAAGTGATGTATTGATGTAGGGACTCAGTTTTGGAATTTATCCTAACACTCTAATATTAATCGCTCCATCTTAGATAGAGAAGGGGATTATGTGATGAGGAGTAGCAGAAGGTCCTAGTTTATGGTCTGGTATTCTTTGTCCATAGGTGGTAAACACATTAGCCTTGTGTGGTAGCTTGGGGGAGGGGGCAGTTGTTCCACTACTACAAGTGCAAAAACTTATCATAGTTTAACATCAATACATATATCCGGATGGTTGAGTTTAGGTTCATGGTATGTTTAGGATATTTGTTTAACTATTGTATGAAATGTGATGTGTGATAAATCCTGTATGTTTGTGTTTTTTTTTCTATAAATACATTTTTATAGTAAATGGTAAGTTGTAATTCAAATAAAGATCTCCTATATGAATTTGATGATTTCTAGTCTTAATTTTGCTTGTAAAAATACTTTTTTTATTTTATTTTCTAATGATATAAGATAATTCTTATGAAAAAATTTTGTTAAAAGAATTTAATTAGTAGTGACTTAAATTATTGGAATTTTCTATTCTTTGCCTTTTAACATGAGTTTTCTTTAAATTTCTGTTTTTTTTACGTTATCTTTTTATGGTTTTTATTTTTGGCCAAATTAATTATTTGTTTAATTTTTGGCAGAGGAAATATGGATTATAGGTGTGAAACAGTATACGTGCAAAAATGGAATTGTGTGGGTACCATGCTCAAAGGACGTGAAAAAAAAACAGAGGAAAGAGGTATTCTGAGATGAAAAGCCAGTTGGATATGAAGATAGAAAGGTTTCTACACATTTATTTTCTGGGACTTTCTTCGTGTACTTCGAAGTTTTTTTTCATATACTTTCAAACTTTTTTAAATATTTAAACTGTCCTTTTTTACAGAGGCAATTTATTTTTCTCTTCTATATTTACCTTCACCCATTCACTTTTATTTACTCATCTTTTCTCCTAAATTCTAGTGTCGCATCACCTACTTCCTTTTCCTCTTCATCACTTCTTTCACTTACATCACTGCATAGCACATCTTCATACACTCCCACAATCAACCTTCAAGCATTTCGTGCCACCAAACTATATAAGGTACCTTCATTTCCTAAACTATTATCTAAATTTGTAAATGTTTCATTGAGAACCAATGAACTCCTTAACCAAGTTTTAAAATCTCATATTATCTCTAAATTCGATAATAATTAGACTAAATTTCAAAGTTTATATATATAATTTTTATTTTAATATTTTTTTTTAAATTTTGTTTTAATTTATTTTTAATGGCTTATGGTTTTATTAATTTATTTTAATTTTATGGATTTTGTCATTTCTTTGTTAGAGTTTATACTTTAGGGTTTAGGGTTTGTTTATTTGTTATGGTTTTAGGATTTATATGGGTTGTTGTTTTTTTAATTTATTCTCTTTAAATTTAGTTATTTGTTATGTGTATTGGTTTTAATTTTTTTTCTTAATTTGTTTGTTATCAAAATGGCAATAACTCGAGGTGTCTCTACATACTCTAGTGAGAGTTCTATACAAGGTGAAAACAAAAGGAGATCTACATCATTTGCTCGTCAAAGGGGTACTCTTGGAGAAGCGACGCCATTTCTCATTCTTATCTTGATAAGCAGTAAGAGGATGTTAATGAAGATCAGTATAATGTTGTTGAGTAACACATATATATTGTTTAAGAAGAACATGAAGTAGGTAGATTTCTTGGAGGTCCACATGATACATCATTGTTGACAAGTTATGTTGTTTATGTTGCATTTTCGGTTTGTGGTAGGGTCAAGTTAATAAAGTAGTTGAATTTTTTTCCTTTTGATGATTGTTTAGTTATTTCAATTTTATATGCAATTGTTTTATTTATGACCGAGGAGAGATAAAAGTTGGTCTTCCACGGAAAAAAAAGTAAATAAATATGAAGCATGTCATTTGGCTGTTCAAATTTTTGTCATGATTTTTAGTTTGATGCCTCTATGCAATATTTATTATGATTATACCAATAAGAGGTTGAGATTGGAGTTCATTGAGAGATGGAATAGAGAGACAAACAGTTTTCATGTCCTTGTTAGTGAGATGACTATCACATTAGATGACATGTCCACATTGCTACATTTGTCTATAGTAAGA
>JAHCHA010012480.1:0-29311 GCA_027742795.1 Vigna hirtella | reverse complement strand
TATTTTTAATTTTAACTATTTTTACATTATATTTGAATATTTTAGTTTATAAGTGTTCTATTTCCCGTTCAAATGACAGTGTTTTTCTTTTTTGTAGTTATATAAATGTGAGGGTCATTATACACTAATACTTTTCATTGTTTGTCATATCATACTTATGTGATGGGTTTACTTTAGAATTTTCCAAGTCCTCACCCTAAATGTCACTCCAACTTCTATATAATATTTAATTAGTTAAATACATGTTTATCTATTATAATTAAAACTGGTAAGCAACAAACTTCGGATAAAATTTACTGTGGATTAATGTTTTTCTTTTTAAAAATACAATATCTATTCAATTTACATATACGTGATGCATAAAATAAACTACAAATTGTATGGTGTATACTATGATATAGACCAAACGGTAATCACACTAGTACAGTCAGGGAAAACGACAGCGGTTATTTTTGTCTATAGGCAGCGGTTTTTGAACCGAGGCATATTCAGGCGAGGCAAAGAGTCTAATACTTTTGGCCTCGGTTGAGACCCGATGCATGAAAGGAGAGGATTTTGCCTCGATTCATCCTTAACTGAAGCAGTAACGTTTTTGGTTTTTTTAATTTTTTTTTCGTATGACTTTATGCCTCGGTTGCCTTGAACCGAGGCAGTACGTCCCACTCTACTGCCTCGGTTATAGCTGGAACCGAGGCAGTAGACTCTTTTTCTTTTTTCTTTTTTTACTCATTCGCAAGACTTTTTGCTTCGGGTGTGACCATAACTGAGGCCGTAAGGGGTCTTTCTACTTCGGTTATGACCATAACCGAGGCATATATCATTTTTTTTTAAATGAGGTCTATTTCTGCAACATTCCAACCACAGAAACAGACCTGCATATATTTTTATAGCCAGAACAGTCCAGAAACATGCAGAAACGTATATTTTAAATGAAAATTATATTAAAACATAAATATATTGAATGGAATCATAAATCAACTTCTTAGAAGCATAAATCAATCCAATGTAATCATAAATCAAGTTTCAAGCATAAATCAATGCAATGTACAAAGTTAAACTTATAATAATGTAGAAAAACATAAAACAACTTAGAAACATAAACTTAGAACTTACTATATCCTAATATCTACTACATACTATTATATAAATGAATTACATATTTAGCAAGTGTTTTCCTCACAAGTTGAATTGACTTCTCTGGAATTGGAGCAGTCCTATTAAATTTCTGTATAAAACACAATGATTTCAATTAGTGTATAACTATAGAGAAAATAAAATTCAAACCTAAATATTACCGTTTCCCATCCACTGGTGTAATGTGCACGAATGATGGTCATCATCCAAAACATAACGTAGTAACCACATTCATATGACCCCATTTGTCTATTACACTACAATATATCATCATAATTATAAAATGTTAAGTAACATCATTTGAATGGAACCAAATGTAACAAAGTATGGACTAAAATACCAAACCTTAAGGGCAACCCATGCAAGCTTTTTAGCTGTAGCAGTAGATCTCCCAGATAACATCATATGTGTTGCAAGGGAACTATTAAAAAAAATTCTTTTAGCATACATTTATATAACAAAAAAGTCGAAACATTGAGATTCTTACCAATCTACTACATGTCTAAGAGGGCTGGAAGGAGACTTCTGCAATGAACAAAACTAGACAGCAGTGTTCTCCGGTATGGAGATCACAAGTAGCTGCCAATGACACCTGAAATTGGTAATAACTTATGAATCATATACCAAAATTAATAAATGAATGTGTTGAAGTTAACAAACTTCACTTACCCATGTATATAAGGGAGAAAATATATCTCCTTCCCCATTCCAAAGCAGGTGGTGATGTATGTTTGGATATCATCAAATTTATTTCTTTCATGAGTCATAGAGGGGTCAATGAACCCATATACATCGTTGAACCCTTTCTTGTTACTAACATCAAACATATACCTAAAATGAAGAAATAATCTTATATAAGTAAGTTGATAAAATAGAATTATATAAAAAAGTTTTCATAAACTTACATCATCCACAGCTGAATGAGTGTAATATTAATTTCGGTGTAGGACTTCCCTCTTGACCTATCTGTTGTTAAATGCAAAAATGGTTATGTTATAACGTCAATTATAAGTAAATATTAAAATTGAGAAGTATACAGTACGAGTGTTTACCGGGGGATTAGATGTATCACCAACCAAATGTCTAGGCCAGGCGACAAAGGACTTAAATGCTTCTTCCACAGTGAAGAACTCATCTGTAGGCACAGGAATAACGACTTCCGCTATGACAACTTCATCCACCGTGACCTTGAACTCGTCTTCTGAAAGTTGTACACCATGCACTACAGTGGCTGTCTCATAAATTGACAGGGACGAGTTTCATCCATGTCGTCCCCTGAGGCACCGACAGCTAAACAACTTCCTTTACCGCTTCTACCTGTCAAATTAAATGTTAGGTTATGCAAAAAGTAAATTATAAGTCAATGGTAACTAACATGAAATTGGAATTTTTAGATTAAAATACAATTTTATATAAAAAATAATCGATCAAATGTTAATAGTGAAAGAATTATAAGTCAATATTCTAAACCTAATAAAATTAAAAAAGTACTCTGAAAATGCATTTCGCAAGGCAATTGTTTTCTTAACAAGTTGTAATATTTGCAATAGCTTCTTTTATGAATAGCAAGATGGTTAATTTGACATAGGAAGAGTTCAAATTAAGACAGTCCAACAGTTTACAAATGGCTAAAAAATAACGTTATTTATTTTTATGTAGAACTAAAACATTATATAAAATAAATACCATTAGAAAATTTTACATTTTGTGTGATTTTTTATGAAAAATGTTGAAATTATTCTTTTTTATTTTTTTATTAATTTTTTAAGTTCTACGAAAATTTTTTATTTAAATAATAAAAATCCAGATACGTTATAAGTTCGCTATGGTAAATTGTCTTAGTTACAAATTATAAAGAAGTATTGACAAATAATAAATTAATTAATATTTAAGACATCAACAACAATTCTTTGTTACTTTTTCAAATATTAAAATTTGTAAACCTTGTGAATTTCTACTGTAACAATGATTTAAAAGTGATATTTCTAGACATTTTCTATTTTATTTTCATCATTTGTTTTACATGTAAAATTACTAATTAAACACGGGATGGTATATTTTTAATTTTAACTATTTTTACATTATATTTGAATATTTTAGTTTATAAGTGTTATATTTCCCGTTCAAATGACAAGTGTTTTTCTTTTTTTGTAGTCATATAAATGTGAGGGTCATTATACACTAATACTTTTCATTGTTTGTCATATCATATTGATGTGATAGGTTTACTTTACAATTTGTTGGAAGTCCCACATCGACTAGAGGGTCAAATTATAATATATAAGTGAGGTGTAAACCTCATCTTACGAGCCGGTTTTGTGGGGTTGACTTAGACGTAAAGTCCACTACTAACATGGTATCAAGGACATGGTTAGAGCCTATTCTAACGAGTTCTATGTGAACATTCTATTCTTCTATTACACCTGCTATCGGGTCGTTATCAGACCATCCAATGTCTATACCTCAGTGTGAAGGGGGCGTGTTAGAAGTCCCACATTGACTAGAGCTAAGGTCAATTCATACTTTATAAGTGAGTGCAAACCTCACTCTACAAGCTGGTTTTGTGGGGTTGAGTTAGGCTTAAAGTCTACTTCTAATACAATTTTTCAAGTCCTCACCCTAAATGTCACTCCAACTTCTATATAATATTTAATTAGTTAAATACATGTTTATCTATTATAATTAAAACAGGTAAGCAACATGATAAAATTTATTGTGGATTATTGTTTTTCTTTTTAAAAATACAATATCTATTCAATTTACATAAAGTAATAACTTAATTTACGTGATGCATAAAATAAACTACAAATTATATGGCATCTACAATGAAATTGTTATCAAATGAAATGTTATCTGTTTTATAGAATGAACACAAATTTGGTATTTGTAGAATAAATCAGATCGTTAGAAAAGTTTTAGAGCAATAATTCTATTCCACGGGACTTATCGGAAGACTTTTGAAAAGAAAGCTAACTTACACTTGGAATTTTTAGATTAAAAGATAATCTTATATAAAAAAATAATCCATCAAATTTTTCTTAAATAATCATTTGGCTTAACAAAATTTTGATATAGGTGCCTTGTAAAAAGAAAACTATAAAAATGTATTAATAACATGATAAGGTGTCAATCTAAGAACGAAGTTAATGATAAAAAATAGTATATGTTGTATCATATATATATATATATATATATATATATAAATAAATTGTAGTTGCACCCCATGCATAGTTAATAACTTATTCAATAATTTATACATTAATGATTTCTTTATGATCATTGATAACGGTTGAAATACCGTTATTTTATACTTAATTTTGATATTAAAAACACTCTTTATGACTTAGAAACTAGTTTGAAATCATGTTTTTGTTTAAGTTCTAACAATAAGAGAGTTGAAGGTGGTATTATTGGTTTTATGCTTGGTTTTCCTTGTTTTGACAAGAATTAAGATGAATTGGATGAAGAAGTTGAAGTAGCAAATAGTTGGAATACAGAAAAGTCAACCAGAGTGCCGAAAAGTCAACTAGAGTGTAGAAAAAGTAGCACTGAGCGCCAGTTTAGTGTCGCAACCATTGTCTCATGCCTGAGCACCACCGCTGAGCATTAGTTTAGTGCTGCAACCACTGCTGGGCGCCCTTTTGGGGCGCTGAGCGCTAACAACGTGAGCTTGGACCTGTTTTATGTTATTTTTATGAACTATTTAAGGTTTTAGACGACCTAGAGACTGAATCTTTTTGGACAGAAAGATGAGCAAAAACACTCCTCTAGTTTGAGGGTTTTATCCTTCGGAGGCGGATTTTGGATGCAGAAGCTCCAATCTTCAACTTTTAGGGTTTTATCTTTCATTTTTTTTTCCATATTTTCATCTAGTTTCATCATGTCTATGGTGAACTAAACCTCAATTGTTGTTGGAGAAACGATGTAATCCTTTAAAACTCTCATGTATTGAATTGATTTATATTATAAATGCTTTACTTCATTAATTGTTACGGTTTTTCCTCTACCTTTATGCATGTTATGTTTAACTCATTCAATTGCATGATTATTGATTTTGTCGATATGGACACATATGAGAAAATCTAGAACTGGGGAAATTCTCCCAAAAGCAATATTACCTAGACATAGGAAACTCATCACACTTACCACAAACATGGTCACTTTGAGATTCATGATGATGAAACAGAGAGAGTGAATAGTATAGAATTAGATTGATATGTGTTGTGAATTAAGCACTCCCAATACCCACATTTATACTCACACCAACTCCTTAATTACTTTATTCTAAGTCCTCGTCGTGGTGTTTGCCTGTTTCCATAATTAATGTACTACATGGTTACAAATATAAAACATAAGACATAAGACAAATATAACTCCTTAATTATAACTCAGATGTCAAATTAAGAAATTCAAAATCAAACCCATAACATCCAAAAAAAAGCAAAGTATTGCTTATCATATTACTCTATAATAGAGAAAAAATATCTACGTTCCCATGGTATACATCTAACCTTATTATCCTACTAATCATTGTCCTAATCTCAAATATAGAATTCGAAAATGTTTAAACATACAATGATCATAGCATCAAAGGAAATCGACACAACATCGTTCTATATATTTACCCTAACAATAATATTGACGCGAGTGGAATTG
Organism: Vigna hirtella; assembly: GCA_027742795.1. Classification (NCBI taxonomy): domain Eukaryota; kingdom Viridiplantae; phylum Streptophyta; class Magnoliopsida; order Fabales; family Fabaceae; genus Vigna; species Vigna hirtella. The sequence goes on along the minus strand of JAHCHA010012480.1, from coordinate 23,521 downwards.
AAACATCAAAGTTGAAGTTATGGCTTTGCACTTACATGATTGCTGCTATGGTTGCTCCGATTCTATCCAAGCCTCACCGTGGCAGTGGCGATAGCGGTGGTTGTGGCTGTGGATTCAAAAGATAAAAACTAGTAAATCCCTAATTCTAAAATCTTTTCATGCTTATTAACGAATTATTGCGGGTAACCTGAATGAATTAAACACAGATTAAGGTCGACCCTTTTTCGGTTTTACGCAATACTAGCATTAGAGATTACTACAAAAATTAAGGAAGAAAGGATTACTTACCAGATGAAGGTCTTAGCATCATCCTAACGAAGACCGCCACTGAACCACGGAGGTGAAACGAAGGTGCTAAACGAGATTCCTCAACGAGGCACAAGGAGATTTAGGGAAAAGGTTTTTCGCACGAACACAGCTCGAGTGTTTCAGTGCGTTCGAGAGATGAGAGTTTCAATGCATCGAGAGTGGATGGTTGAAGTTAGGGTTCGAGAGAGATTTGAGAGAATCAATGCGTGGAGAGTGGAGAGTGCGTGGAGAGTGAAGAGTTGAAGTTAGGGTTGCAGAGATATTTGAGAGAATTAGTGCGTAGAGAGTGGAGACTTAAGGTTAGGGTTGCAGAGACATTTGGGAGAATTAGTGGAGAATGCAGAGCTAGGGATCGAGAGAGATTCGAGAGAACACACAGTGTTCCACCAAACAAGGTTCGAATGAAATATAATTTCAATCCTTTTAAAATAAAATTAATTTTCAGATCCGTATGTACCATCGGTGGGTAACACTTGCTTCTATACTTAATACGGATATTATCCTTAGGAAACTCTTCTGCCACCATGCGCAAAAAATACATACGGATTTTATATATGGATATATCTGTATATAAAATTCGTATATAGTATCTGTATATAATTTCATTTTTAAGATCTGTATATAATATCCGTATATAATACTCATGTTACATACGGATCAAAATCCGTATATAATTATTGGTAGATAATAATCATTTTTCTTGTAGTGAGTTTTCCTCATCACCATTATTCCAGAAGCTTTCCCTTTAGAATGCTCTTAAAAGGACCTGATGTGACTGTCATTCTCAGTTTTTTACTGTAAATATTTACTAAATCAAATGCTGCAATGTGAAATCATTAAAAAGGAAGAAACTGCCACTTGTTTATGGAGTTGTATGCACTAAATGTGAAATCATGAAAAAGGTTCCAGAATAGGGCAAAAAAGAAAAGGATGGAGGGGTGTTAAGCATTGTCATTATACTGTAGGAAGGTTCTTTTAGTGGCACAGCCTCTGTTTGAGAATCAAGTGTTAGCTAATTAGAAGATTTGTTGGTGTTTTGTTTTACGTTATTATATATATTGATAATAATCCTAATAATTATGAGGAAATGTGTATGGTAGTGTGTATACTAAAACACTGGTTTTGTTGGTAAAAGAAGGAGATGTGGTTGAGATAATAATAATTGTTAGGGGAAAAGTAATGAGTTTGATGAGAGTTTGGGCCTCGTGGGTTATGAGTGGTAGAAACGTGAAGCATCATGGTTGACAGAGGGTGGTATTTTGGATGTGTCTATTTTTCTTCTGTGAGTGAATTTGTGAAACAGTTAATGGGTGTGGCCCCCTTCAACTTCCCCCTTTCTATTTTTTTTTGCTTTATCAATAGTCAAATCTACTAAGAACCCATTCTTCAAGCACATGATTGAAGTTATGTAATCGTATAATGTAGCAAAAGTTGAACCAAATTATAAGTCAATCAAAGAAGTACAAAGCCTCCAAACTTTGCTGTGTAAACAGAAAAAAAAAGCACCGGAAACGAAAACACATGAAGTTGTTGTGTCTGTGTTGTGAAAAAAAAATAGTGAGAGGATGAGCAGATCCAGATTAGTGATCATTAATAACAAACTCATATTTGTGGAATTTTATATATAATAGACCCTTATATTTTTTAATAGAAAATAAATTAGTGAATATAGATAAAGAAGAAATTGAATTAATTGATAATAAGTTATTATGAGTTTTGATTATTCTGATGAGGATGAGAACCATAATTAAGTTATACATATCTTATTCTGAAAAAAAAAAAACCTTTTTCCACAGTTGATGGACACATCCTTGTGTTGGGACATGATCCCACACATACCAAAGAATAGGAATCCTCAGAATGCAACCACATTCTCTCTCTCTGTTTGTGTTCTACTAAAAAATAATTGATGTTGCTGAACTTTAGTGATTATATTATGAAAGGGTGATGAGTGTGGGGACAAAAACCACTATAAAGACTTGGATCCTACATAAGCAAAAGGAGGATAGAAGATACTAGTGATTGTGTAAGTCTAAGTGAAAGGGTTAATAGTAATAATAATAAGTTGGTGGAGGTGGCGGTGATTGTTTTGGTGATGAAGTGGGGGTACCCTTGTCTGGTGTCGTTATGAAATTATTAGTATTGGTGTCATGTGTTGCTCTCTTCACCTTGTTGTCCTTCTTTTGGTGCTCTTTCTGAGGGTGATGTCAGCAGTAGGGGATCCACTTTTGGAAAAAAAATTAAACACAAAATTTTGAATTGCATGCCTTGGCCTTGTTCATTATCTAAGAAAGTAATCATGTCATTTCAAGATATGCTTCAAGCATATCAGGACATGTTTTTGGGAGAAGCGAATCAATATTTTTGAAAGAGAAAGAGTGTAGTCCTATCTCACTCGCCCTTTATCAGACAACCATGTTCTGCAATGGTGCTTTAGTGAGATTATTCAATCCTGCAACTAAGAGTCGTTTTGAATATATTCCTCCTCACTTTAACTCCACCCTCTTACCATTACAATCAGCACTGATTCATTTAGCATAAGCATTTTCCTTTCGTTTTCTATGCTTGTTCGCCTTAGAATAGACCCATTTTCACTTTTCCTAACATTAATGTTTTCTCCCTACCAATCACTTTCATTTGTCTGTCACTATTACATATATCGGTTTAATTTCTTGATCAACCACCCCTTTTGAAAGAGTTCGTATGTTAACCTTTTTGAAATGTAAGTTGAGTTTGGGACTGCAATGTGAAGCAAAGAAGTGATTGACTGGCACATGTTGTTACTTATGGAGTCCCCCACAAACATTATCTTCTTTCCTGTGTCTCTGTCCAACAACTTCTTACCATCAAACCTGTCACCAATAACAGCATTTTGGGAGGGAAGAAAAAGAATTGATCTTAAATGGGCTGCACCAACTTCAAATTCATATAAATAGACCAATGAATGTCATTGTTTAATAGTGAATAAACCAATAATAAAATGGGCTGCACCAACCTCTCATCAATGTTTCACTGACACAGCTCCATAATATATATTTATGTAATGGGTGAAACAGTACCAAACATTTGAAAGAAAAGGAGGAACGAAAAACAGTGACAGGTTAGTAAAAAGGGTACCCAGTTGGGTACAGGGGATTGGGTAATATTGTATTGTACGTCACTACATTTTCTGTCTTAAGGCTTCATTCATTCAGCTTCTCCACTCATATCTCCCCAAAAGCTTTTGTTTCTTTTTGCTTATGGAAGGCCCTTAAACTTTCTCACTCTGCTTCACTTTCTCCCTTTAGCATTTTCTTGCAAAAAATTTCCACAAAATCAGTAGCAGTTTTTTTCGGTCTCTGATATACCAAAACTCGATTCCTTAGGTGCGTACTACTTCAAATTCTCTTCTCTTTACTTCTAACTGTTCCTCTTTTTTCAAAGATTTCTTCATCGATTATCTTTCTCGGCACTTTCAGGTAGAATGTACTCCTATTCTATTTCTTCTTCTTCTTTTTTTTTCTGAAAAAAACTGCTAATGAATTTGCGCGAGCGCGGATCTACTTAGCTTTTGAGCTTTGTGTTTACTTATTATTTGCTGAAGAGGCTGAGGTTGCGAAGAAGAGTGAACTAGAAATAGGAAGGGAGTAGTAGGGCGTCCTATTTTGCTAAGTCTTCCTTTAATTACTAACTCGCAAGGTTGTTTATGTGTCTTAATGTTGTGATTTTGTTATAATTATCTTTTTTTTATGCTTAACTCTGTAACAGTAAAACCCATGCATGGTAATTATTGACTTTTACTTATTTGTTTTTCACTGTGATTGGTTGTTGGCTGAGTTGCTAGTTAATGGCGTGATCGTTATGATTGGACCTTTTTTTCATCATGCTGAAGCGTGATTTTCTCATAAATGGTGTTTTGTTGTTAGCATAGGGCTTTTTGGGTTGCTGTTAATTTGGAGTGAACGATGGATTTGACTTTTACTGTTTCAGTTCCCTCCAACTTACCGAAGGCTTTTGTCCTTCGGTAAATAACCACGTTAGGTTATTACCGAAGGCTTTTGGCCCTGGGTAATTATCGAAGGCCTGTGGCCCTCGGTAATTACCGAAGGCTTATGGCCCTCGGTAATTACTGAAGGCTTATGGCCCTCGGTAATTACCGAAGGGCAGAAGCCCTCGGTAATCGTTAGTGACAACTGATTTACCGAGGGCTCACTGGCCGTCAATAAGCCATCTGTAAATACTAATTTCCGACAGTTTCTGGCATTTTCCGAGGGCTTTTGGCCTTCGGTAATTCCCTACTTTTTTGTAGTGTTTTAACATCAGTTAATCGAGAATCAAGGTCTAATGATACATTAAAATTTTCAAAAATTTTCATAAATTGAGCTTTTTATTTATTAACTCGCATAATAGGTTTTGGTTTTGAAGAAATCAATACAAATACAATGACATGGTAACCTTTTTTAAATTTTCGAAACTTAGGTCTCAGTTGTAAAATAACTTAAACATATACTACTTTTAACATAAGTTAATCGAGAACCAAGGTCTAATGGTACATCAAAATTTGCAAAAATTTTCATAAATTGTGCTTTTTATTTATTTATTTTTAATATGAGCCTATAATTTTCTTGTAAGACCCATGAAAAATATTCACCTTAATAGTAACAATTTTATTACTAGTAGTAATAAATTTTTTGTGAATGAAAAATATAATTAATAAGCTTATATAAATAAAACGTGATAAGTTAAACAAAAATTTACAATAGCTTAGATGGTAAACACCTTGTAACACTTGGGACATGGGTTCAAACTTAGTAAAATACATTTATATTGAATTTTTGTATTAATATTATGTTGTTGTTTTGAATCTGTAAATAAGAAATTTGTTAAAAACTAGTTGAGAAACACTTTGGCTAAGGAAAGACTTGGTACTTAATTTGTCAAATTTCGCATATTAACTCGTGTAATAGATTTCGGTTTTGAAAAAATCAATACAAATATAACGACATTTTCACATTTTTGAAATTTTCCGAACTTATTGGTCTCGGTTGCAAAATAACTGAAGCATACACTACAAAAAAGAAGGGCATTATCGAAGGCCAAAAGCCCTCGAAAATAGCCTGAAACCGTCGGTACAAGGTAATTACAGACGGCTTATCGACGACTAAAGTGCCCTTAGTAAATCCCTTATCGTTAACATTTACCGAGGGCGAAAGCCCTCGGTAATTATCGAAGGGCAGAAGCCTTCGGTAATTACCTAATGTGGGTAATTACCAAGGGCATAAGCCTTCGGTAAGTTCGAGGAAGATCTAAGGCACAATTGTATTTCTTATGAAACCAAACAAACTTGTATAATTTAATAACAACACTGATACATATATTCTAAATGATATAAACATCAATCTGGATTATGTATTTTACTACTACAACTTGAAGAGAACCAAAACCAACATCAAGATAGGGCTGACCCAGATACAAAAAATGAAAGTTAAGTAATGATTGAGACAATCAACAATTATACTGTGGACTATTTAAGAGACCTGACAAAAGTACAGGTTTTAATATTTCTCAGGATGAAGTTTTCACCATTATCACTAACTGCATATATAAAATCTAGTTTCCAATGACTAGTTTTCCTCACTGCTTCACATAACTTTGATGTCCAGATCAGAAGTGTCAAAGACAGGTAGAACTAGTTACCCAACTTTGTCTCATAGATCAAAATTTTATCATAATATTGCTCTTAAAAAGTTAGAAACAAGACAACTTAAAAAATCTCATTTCCTATTATGTAAATGATGAAGATCAATTTCCTTTGACTAAACTGTCAAAATTGAGTTCCTATTATGTATATTTACTTCAGATCCCACTGTTTTTAGTATTTCTTGATATACGTTACATTAAGAATATATTGGTAAGTGTATGTATAATTTACTGGTATAAAAATATACTGAATGCTGAGAAAATTTTTCAAGTTTTAAATTAACATTTTGAGGTTTAAAGTTCTATTAGGAATTAGTTTTTGAGGAAGTTTTTGGTTATTTTGAGCTAAATAGAACTTGTGTAGATAGTTTAGTCACTGTTTCAAGTATCTGTTGTAGATTTTCCACCTTTACTATTGCATTATTGTCAATTTCATGATGTGTATATATGTAGAAATTTCTGAACTGAGTAGACAGCTTTCCAACTAGCTTTTACACTCCTTTCATTGTTGGAGAGGTATCTTATATGTTCAAACACTGTACACCTATTTTGGCACATTCTGTACTTAGAGAGATTTGACCCTAATTGTTTGATTCTAGTGTGATCCACTTATGTAAGCTGCATTCTAGAACTTGTGGAGATTTTTGTTAATGCCAATTGTTTTGAGCACACTTGAGGTAGCAAAGGAAAATGTAGTTAAGTTTGGTGTTGAAGAAAAGTAGGAGTGGTTGTTGTATTATGGTGTGAAAGGTGAATGATGAAGCGGGAGTCTTAGTGTTGATAGAGGGAACTTGCAGGGGAGAGAGAGTGTTGGAAAATAAGAGATTAAGAAAGGAGAAGAATAAGATATAGAATGGAGAAATAGAAAAGAGAAAGAATAAATTAAGTGAAATAGAATTTTAGGCTGATTTTCCTACTTCTGTCACATTTTAGGCTGATTTTTATACTTTTTCTTTGCACTCATAACACGATGATGGTGTTTGATTCAAGATCCATGTTTGGGAAACTGAGAGAGTGGAGGCCAAGTGGCCCAATATGAAATTGTGTAAATGGTAAATGAGAGAGGGAAAATAAAAGGTAAAGGTAAAGTTATTTCTGGTCATGGTGAAGGGCACACTTAACTGGTATAAAGGTAAGAAAAAGGAGGGTAATGTGTAGTGAGTACGTTGTATGAATATAATATTATATTGAAGAAGAGGACTCACCCTAAGGAGAATAAAACCTCTATGCTGATGTTGATTTGGTTTTGAAGTCTGGGAACTTAATTTGTTGGTTTAGTTAGTACTAATTTAGTTCTGAATAAGGAATTGTATTATCGAGCACTAAAAGAGGAACTTGTAAATCTTGTGCACGAGTTCTAACCAATCTCTCACATAATGAAATTCTTCTAGAACATACATAATGAAATTTTGAGCACTAAATGCTAGTCAAATGGCATCCAAAATAAACATAACAATTTCAATAGATTAACAAGGACAGAAAATAAGTAACAAATGACAGACCACCAATGCTCTGAAGCAATATTCTCCCAGTTGAAAGATACCAGAAATGCAGTTAACTACAACGGTGGAAGTTAGCAAACTTGCTAAAGAGCTCGACAACACCCTCTGCAATGGCAGCCCCAGCCCCAATAAACCAGTACAGCTCGACCACTCAACGCAACATCCACAACACGTCACCATCGCAATGCCCTCGTCACGCTATCCACGAAGCACGACCCCTGGTGCCACAACCACAATCCAATATAGAATGACTTGCAAGGAATTGCAAGAAATTGGAAGCAGGAAAACAAAAAGCAATCAATTAAGGACCAATTGACAAACCTAAAATTTACATGAACAGAACACTAACCTTACTGCAATCCTAGCGGCAACACTCTCCCAACTCCACGGCAGCCGCAATAAATGCCCCAATCACCGTCCACCAACACCCTTTAGGGAGAATCACTCAACAAAAGCTCCAAGCGTACCAAAAATCGTCCAATGCGCCGCCTCAGTCACCAACCGTCCTTACACTGTCAATGACAACCGTTGTCCCGCCTCACTAACACGACCGAATGAAGGACGACAATGCAGGAAGAAAGGATGACGCAGTTACGCCCTGAGAACAACAACGACGACAATGAGACAATGCGCCTGAGGAAACGATTCGCAGGGGAGAGGGAAATAGGGTTTGGTCGACGAGCTCGAAATGGGAGAGGGAAAGCAGTAGTTTTGGTTTTAATTCACCCTCAAACGTATCGACGACCTAGGACCGTCAGTATTTAAAATCACCACTAAATTACCCATGGCCTAAGGCCCCTCGATAAAAGGGCCGCCGATATTTTTGTGCTTTTTTGGTAGTGATATACTACTTAACATCAATTAATCGAGAACCAAGGTCTAATGGTACATTAAAATTTTCAAAAAATTTCATAAATTGTGCTTTTTATTTATTAACTCGCATAATAGGTTTCGGTTTTGAAGAAATCAATACAAATATAATGACATGGTAACATTTTTAAAATTTTTCGAATTTATAGGTCTCAGTTGTAAAATAATCGAAACATATACTACTTTTAACATCAGTTAATCGAGAACCAAGGTCTAATGGTACACCAAAATTTGCAAAAATTTTCATAAATTGTGCTTTTTATTTATTTTTAATATGACCCTATAATTTTCTAGTATGATGTTTGTTTTTTTAATATGTTGGATATGTGATTATATGCTTAAAAATATTGTATTGAATTAGTCTTAGTTTCTAGTTTGAGATTCAATATAAGAATTATTTATTATCTTCAAGTTTTTTGAATAAATGTATATTTTAAAACATTAATTTAAGAAGAGACAGTACTAATAATTTATAGATATTGAATCTTGAATTGTTTGGTTGGACAGTTTAAGAAGATTAATCATTATTTATGTTTGTAAATCATTACTATTGCATATTACAAACAAATGACTTTGTTGTAGTCAATTAGTTTGGACAAAATGTAATCGACATTGCCAAATAAAAAAAGGAAACTTGAAATAAAATGATAAGGGAAACTAATAAAATTGAATCAAACTATATTATTCCATTTAAGCAATTCAATTGTAAATTAAATAATGTCAATATCAATTATACTTCAATTAAGAGAGTGGCAAATAAAGAAGTTAATGTAAACAAAGTTTCATCTTTGCAAACAGTAATCATAATATAGTACTTCAATTACTATATAAATACATACTTTTTTATTCTAAAAGGACCATAAAGTCAATCATGTATTGATAAAGCATCCCACATACAATAAAAATATCAAGTATCACTAATTGAGTCATCTTTGACTAAGTCACAATAAACATAAATTCATCGCAATAAAATTTAAATCATCAATAATTAAATATAATATAAATAATTACAAATCATAAAAGACCATGCTTGTCAAAGTCTAAGTCAATAACCATGTTCTATTTCAAAATTATTGGAGGCATCGTTACAATAAGTCCCTCCACATTTCCACGTTTGTCACTCTCCTCATTATAAACGGTGGGAAACTTTTTGGGCAATAATTAATCAATTGACTTATCCGAAGACTTGTGAAAAGAAAGGTAACCAACACAAACTTTGGAATTTTTATATTTGTTTTGGCAAGATTTAGATTTCTAATTCAAAACATTCGAAGTTATTCGCTCCATCATCCAGTTGCGTTGTCATCTCTCTTCTCCTTGTCCAAGCTGCGGGGGTGCAAAAGACACTCCGACGTCAGTGACTTTGCGTAATAATCTTGTAACAAAGATTAGTTATCAGAGTTAAAAGTTACCTATCCTCTTTGTCGGACAAATATTTATAAATTATAATGAGCTTACCGTTAGGTTTGACTCATTAATCACCAATAAATGACATTATTCCTATTAATTGTCAATAAATGACGATTATTTTCATTAACTCCCCATCAACGACAATTATTATTATTGATTACCTTAACGGCTGTTTTTACCTATCGGTTAGCTGTTTGTCCGCTCAGTTAATTGGCCTGAGAGGTATCATCGGTCGACCATGAGCCCAAAATAACTTAGAGGCTCTCTTGCATCTTTATAGTAACAATATTAAAGCACAATTTTATATAAAAAGTAATCGATCAAATGTTTCCTTGAAAAATAGTGATAGAATTATAAGCTAATATTCCAAAAAGGTAATAAAATTAAAAAAGTACTATGAAAATGCATTGTGTGGAGGTATCGAACCCTTTTTTCTATCCAACCTTTTTTTCTATATTATCCTGTTTCGTATCCAACCTGGTACGAAGCTCCAAATAGTCTAGCGTATTCGTCCGTTTGTTTGTGAAGCTGACGATTTGTTCATTGTATAGAATAATGAGGTCTTTTGATAAGTCAATCTTTTAAAACATCTTCCAGTGCAAGATGTTGACCGAGCTGTCCTAGTCTTTAATTCTTTGCTTATCCTGTACCTTCCTATCTTAATAGTGACCACCATGGGTCATCTTGGTTAGAGTTCGAGGTTTGGAAATCTTCATCCGTGAAGGTGACAAGCAACATCATTCTTCAAGGCTTGTCAACTGAGTGGACAGTCTGCAGGGCACGAACATGGCGCTTCCAGGCTGAAGAGGAGGATCCGTCACCCAAGAATCCCCCGAATATGGTGTTGATATGCCCATGCAACGGGCGATCTCTGTTGCGGCTCTTGCTTTTGCTCTGCCTTCTCTCTTGTCACTAGTGCAGTCAGGAGAAACGACAACAGTTATTTTCGATCATAGACAGCGGTTCTTGACCCGAGACATATAAGGGCGAGTCAAAAAGTCTACACTTTTATGCCTCGATTGTGAACTGAGGCAAAAAGGTGTAGGATTTCACCTTAGTTCAAAGGCAACCGATGCAGTAGGTTTTTTGTTTTTTATTTTTTTTTGGAAGGACTTTACGCCTTGGTTCCTTTTGAACCGAGGCAGTATGTAACACCCCAATTTTTGAAGTGTCACGGTGTAATTTTTTTTTTTGAAACACAATGTTTCCATAAAACATTTATGAAAAATAATAATATTTATTCGATAAGAAAATGCGGAAGCTAAACATAACCATAAATGTTGTCTGCAAATCTCAGAATATCTCTATCACATAAAAATACAAGGTCTGAAAACTTTTCAATAATAGAAAATAATAATAAATCCCAACTCTCACAAGCTACTCCGATCCAGTCTTACCTGCATACCGTCTACCCCGTACAAGTACGATCATCGTAGGTGGAAACCACAACCACAACATTTCAGGGTGAGCAACAAGAATTATCATATCACACAATAAAACAATAATCATATTAACTACAATAATAACCAAATCATAAACATATATCATCACCACGTTAACATCACAACATTGACATCACCACATTAACATCACAACAATAACATCACAACATTAACATCACAACTCAATGGTCTACTTTCTCTACACTACCACAACACCTAATCGCCATAACCAATTCAATACGAGTCAGTCAACACCCTCTTTTCGTATCAAACAACCAAATAGAACATCTTTCCCGCAAACATCATCTTCCCACATCACACGACCGAAAGAGTCATCACCACTGAATCATCATCTTCCCGCATCACACGACCGAAGAGAATTTCTTTCCCGCATCACACGACCGAAAGAGTCATCACCACTGAATCATCATCTTCCCGCATCACACGACCGAAGAGAATTTCTTTCCCGCATCACACGACCGAAAGAGTCATCACCATGGAATCATCATCTTCCCGCATCACACGACCGAAGAGAATTTCTTTCCCGCATCACACGGTCGAAAGAGTCATCACCATTGAATCATCATCTTCCCGCATCACACGGCCGAAGAGAATTTCTTTCTCGCATCACACGACCAAAATCGTCATCACTATCAACATCATCTTCCCGCATCACACAGCCAAAGATAATTTCTTTCTCACAATGACAATGAAAATAATACAATTATTCTTACTAACCTTTTTCGCTTTCAAAACAAGGTTTCAACGCTTTTATTCACGTAACCCTGCATGAGTTTGCCCCCCTCTTAACAATCTAAATCAATCATACACAATTACCAAATTCTTGTAACAACTCCTACGTTAGATTCACTCTATCCCTCTTACTCACTTACGCCCATCACAAAGATGTAACTCTCTTCTATTTCAAAATGAATCCCACGTAGAACCCTTTTATTTTAATCTCACTGTACATGAAACCAAAATCCAATTACACCCTCGTCTCCACTTACGTAACACACAAACATATCTAGATGTATATGTATTTTTTTATACTATCACTCCCTCAAGTGGGCCCACACCAATCTATCCACTTTTTAATACACTTTTCACCATTTTCCATGGTCTCTCTTTCCTACATTACAACACCAAACTTTCTAATTCTCACACACAATTATTCACATCTAATATAATATTACACCTTCTCTCTTTCACTTTATTTTACCAATTAATGCATGCGGCCCCCTTACTCAAAAACTTAAAACTCATATCTCCCCTGCACTATCAAACCCCAAAAACCTCACCCTTTACGTAACCTTCTTCTTTTCTCTACCGAGAAACTAAACACACCTATTCATTGTCCATTCTTTGTACCACTAAAGATTCGTGACACACTCACTGGTTCTCAGACCACCATACACGAGAGGTAACAACTATCTACATAATATTCATCAATCCACAAAACTGAAAGTCAACAGTGAGCATGAAAAACCAACATGCCTTATACGAAATAAGAACACTCATCCCCAAACCACGAAACATATATATATAATCTAAACAAACACCCAAACAACGTACAACGTCATCTCCTTAGCCCAAACCGAAACCCTACACCCAGGCACTAGGTGTATCTCACGCAACATATCCTTATATAAATCAGAACGCACAATTCTCATAATATATATACGAACGGAACAAAAACAATGCAAAAATAAAGACCCAGAATATCACCCAACACTATTCACACATGATAGTTCCTAGTCACTCCCCTTACCTCTTAGTGCAGCACGTTGCTAAGGCTTCTATGCATTCCAAATCCGCTCGAGAGAACTCCTCCACGTACAGATCTAGGATAGAGCAAAGAATACCATGGTTGTCTTTCCAACACTCGCGATTGTTGTGTAAGGGCAGAGGTTCTCTCATTCATTTCCCTCACGCTCACCGGTCAAGTTCTGGTGTAGGAAGCCAGGACTTTCTCTCTCGAACACTGCTTTGATTTGAAACTAGAGGATATCTATTAGGGTTGTTTCCTAATTCTCTTGACTGCCGTGTCCTTTCTCATATTTTTAACCTAATATATCTCTCAACTAACCCTAATCTCCAACGGCCCACAATCTCTCTTTTCACTCTAAATATTTTCTCTTATAATCCCCCTTTTTCTTCGAATAAACAACGAGAAATATACCTAACCGATCCTCTAGCTAGTGAAGGTTTTTATTTTCTCCCTTCCTGTCCAACACGTAAATCATGCAGAATAATAAGGTCCAAGCGCCTTTCTCTCACCTAACTTACAAAGCTTGTAACGAGGCCAAAACTAATTCCTCTCACATCCATGTAAAAACAAAAGTAAAAGATCAAATCCTATTAGCTAATAAAGTCTTCCCGGGCCCAATTATCTATTTCCTTCTTTCTTTCTAAAGTTAAAACAAACAGTTCAAAACGGAATTCACCCCCAAACATGTTGCATGTTTCAAATAAAAATATAACCTTTCTTTAACTTATTTCGAAAATTAAATAAAAATAATTATTAATTAATTTTTCACACATCGCCTTAACTATTATCATAAAAAATCCTACAATGATTAAACATTAATATTAGAAAATATAAAATAAAAATAAAAGATATTTTTATTTTATCCGGGTCTTACACAGTAGAGTGTTTTTTTATTTTATATTTTTGCTTTTTCGTTGACTTTCTGCCTCGGTTGTGGCCTTAACCGATGCCATTGCACTAGTGCAGTCAGGGAAAATGACAACGGTTATTTTTGCCAATAGGCAGCGGTTTCTGAACCGAGGCATAGGCGAGGCAAAAACTAGACTTTTTGCCTCGAGTCTGAACCGAGGCATAAAAGGGTAAGATTTTGCCTCGGTTTAGCCTTAACCGAAGCAGTAAACGTTTTATTTTTTTTTTTTTTTTCGCATGACTTTATGCCTCGGTTCCCACTGAACCGAGCCAATATATCCCCCTCTACTGCCTTGGTTGTGACCTTAACCGAGACAGTATAGTCCTTTTTGTTTTTTTTTTAACCCGCCAGCCTTTCTGCTTTGGTTTTGACCTTAACCGAGGCCATAGGGGGCTTTTTTTCCTCGATTATGGTCTCAACTGAGGCATATTCCCCTGTGTTTTTTTAAATTAGGTCTGTTTCTACTACATTCCCAACTACAAAAATAAACTTGCATATAATTTTATAGCCAAAACAGTCCAGAATAATCCAGAAACGTATATTTTGAATGAAAATTATATTAAAATATAAATACATTCAATGTAATCATAAATCAACTTCTTAGAAGCATAAATCAATCCAATGCAATTATAAATCAACTTTGAAGCATAAATCAATGCAATGTACAAAGTTAAACTAATAATAATGTACAAAAGCACAAAACAACTTAGAAACCTAAACTTAGAACTTACTATATCCTAATATGTACTACATACTATTATATAATTGAATTATATATTTAGCCAGTGCTTTCCTCTCGAGTTGAAGTGACTTCTCTGGACTTGGAGCAGTCTTATTGAATCTTTGCATAAAACACAATGATTTCAATTAGTGTATATGAAATTTAAACTATAGAGAAAATAAAATTCGAACCTAAATATTACCGTTTGCCATCCACTGGTGTAATGTGCACGAATAATAGTCATCATCCAAAACATGACATAGTAACAACATTCATATGACCCCGTTTGTCTATTAGACTACAATATATCATCATAATTATAAAATGTTAATTAACATCATTAGAATGGAACCAAATGTAACAAAGTATGGACTAAAATACCAAACCTTAAGGGCAACTCATGCAAGCTTTTTAGTTGTAGCAGTAGATCTCCCAGATAACATCATATGTGTTGCAAGGAAACTATTAAAAAAAATTGCTTTAGCATACATTTATATAACAAAGAAAGTTGAAACATTGATGTTCTTACCAATCTATTACATGTCTAAGAGGGCTGAGAGGAGACTTGTGCAATGAACAAAACTAGACAGTAATATTCTCCGGTATGGAGATCACAAGTAGCTCTGCCAATGACACCTGAAATTAGTAATAACTTAATTGTCATATACCAAAATTAATAAATGAAACTTTAAAGTTAACAAACTTCACTTACCCAAGTATATAAGGGAGAAAATATATCTCCTTCCCCATTCCAAAGCAGGTGTTGATGTATGTTTGGATATCATCAAATTTATTTCTTTCATGAGTCATAGAGGGGTCAATGAACCTATATACATCGTTGAACCCCTTCTTGTTACTAACATCAAACATATGCCTAAAATGAAGAAATAATCTGATATAAGTAACTTGATAAAAAAGAATTACATAAAAAATTTCTCATAAACATACATCATCCACAGCTGAATGAGTGTAATATTAATTTCTTCTCTCCCCGACGCAAGCTCCCTAACATCTTGTTGATGCAAGTACAATGGGATATGAGCTTGTCTTCCAAATGTAGTAGAATCCCAATGTACAGTCAACGACGCATTTGAAATGATTTTAGAAAGCTCGTCTAACGCACCAAGAGGGTTGTCCTCAGATAAATGAGTCTTCTTCGCTGTAGGACTTCCCTCTTGACCTATCTGCTGTTACAAGAAAAAATGGTTATGTTATGACGTCAATTAGAAGTAAATATTAAAATTGAGAAGTATATAGTACGAGTGTTTACCGGGGGATCAGATACATCACCAACCAAATGTCTAGGCCAGGCGACGAAGGACTTAAATGCCTCTTCAACAATGAAGAACTCATATGTAAGCATAGGAAGAACGACATTTGGTACGACAACTTCATCCATCATGACCTTGACCTCATCTTCTAGTAGTTGTACACCATGCACTACAGTGGCTATCTCATAGACTGTTCCACGAGCCACTAGCATGGTCCTGGTATTAGAGAGAATATATAATTGACATGGACGAGTGTCATCCATGTCATCCCCTGGGGCACCAACAACTGAGCAACTTCCTTTACCGCTTCTACCTGTCAAATTAAATGTTACGTTATACAAAAAGTAAATTAATAAACAAAAATGATTAAGTTTACCTGTAGGGGGCACAACATGTTCTGCTACAGGAGATGGCGGAGGACGATTGCCATAATCCTCATAACGCTGTTGGAACTGGCGCGCAACCATTTCAGCAACTTCATCATACAACTCGACCTGAATCTTCTTTGTGATCTCCTGCGTCATATCTTTTCTTATTTCCTCCTTCATCTTTTCGTATGAATATGGACGCGAGGAAGGCTCAAAACTGTCGTATGCCTATGCCAGTCCCAACAGTCGCACCCTTCCTGGGTGCTCAGGTCGTCCAATAGTTGTGACAAGAATATCCTGATGACCTTCTTATGTGAATTGACCATGGGAGCTCTGCTCAACCAAGGAGTCCTATAACATAACAAAACTTCAAAATAATTTGAAAGATCTATGTAATATATATAACAAAAATGTTGTAAAAATATGAGAAATGACATCTTACAATTCTTTCAAATATATCTCTGGCAAAGTCAGAAGTGTAGGAGCCCGATGGTCTTATACGGGCTAACTTCCACTTCTCGTGTCCAAATGGTGGTGAAGGAGGAGGAGGATGGTCACCACCCTCAGAAAGTGAAAGTCTACTATCTGACTTCTGCTTGATTATTTTTTCCTCAAGCTTCCTATATCCACCACGAGACAGTAGGTGTGGATTTTTATTCTGAGCACTTATTATGTGTGCTTTTGACCTTTTTTCCTATGACAAAATGAAACAATTGTCATAAAAAAGAATTATGAATGATGAATTGAATGATTTTACCTACACTTACCTGCCATGTCTCGAATGAACGAAGCTCTACAAACTGACGCCATGTTTCTTAGTCAATTGCTGAATATTTGGAACATGGAGTTTCATTACTTTTTGGTCCAAATATATATCTTGACGTCAATTTTTTCTTTAACCCTCGAAATCTTTCTGCAATTGCAGATAAACACCTATTCCTTAAGCTCTCGACATTTGGCATATCAAATATCATCTGCAACAAAGAAAGTAATAAACTTATATCAATACAAATTTATCAATATAATGAATCTAGAGTTTGGAGCACTATTGTTTAATTTACCAACAGATCTTGCCAGATGAGATTTCGATCAGCCTCAGATACATGGTCAAAGGATGGAAGAAGTATAGACATATGATCACGTCCTAGTACTCCAAGGTAAGACCTAAATACATTTGCATTTGGGCTAGATGCAACTCTAGTGACCACGTCAATAATGACAGGTGTCCTCTCACCTGCATTTCTTCTAAATATAAGTTGTCGTAACCTCGTCGCTCCTCTCGTCCGTTTAGAAGTGGTGGGGTCTTCATCCCTTGACGAATGAGGTGACTTAGCCATATATCTATCACAATAAATAAGATGAAAGATTAATAAAACACTTATAAAATAACATATATTATTTAACAAAAGCCATAAATATTTACACAAATATGAAATTCATACATAATCATATGGATTGGTCATATGTATATTCCCTCATTGTGATCTTCCCGAATTGCTTGTATATCATCAATTAGAGGGTCGTCATCCAAATTTATTGTCTTTTTAAAGGAATGGTTGTCAGTAATATGAAGATTACTTAGATTCTCTTCTTTATCTTCAATTTGTCTTTATCCTTGAAGAGCAACATACCAATGGTCAGAGCATGATCTTTGACATAAAAAACCTGACTTTCTTGATATGCCATGATAAATGGTTCGTCTCAAAAACCAACCTTTCGAAAATCAACAAGTGTCATACCAGATTCATCTATTTTGACACCACTCTTATTGTCGACCCACTTACAAATTAAGAGTGCAACGTAAAACTTAGTGTAATCAACCTCCCATATCTCTTCAATTCTACCATAATATCTCATCGATCCAATTATAGGATTTTGATCTTTGGATGTCGAAAATTGTAGCGACTCAGCTTCTAGACTGATGCCACTATTTTGTACTGTGCTTTTATCATCCAAAGTCTTTGTATAGAATGTGCAATTATTAATTTCATAGCCTATACAACATACAACATCAAACTTCAAACCATTTTCTAGCCACAACAAAGTCTCAGAAGACCGTGATTCTTTCAAAACATCATATTTGAACCAGAACAAGAATGTTCTGTTATGCTCCATCAACTGCCATTTCTCTCATTGTCTTGGATACTTGTCCTTTACAACGACTTTGTGTACTTCTAAAAATGGGATCACTTTCATCTGTGTTGTTTAATATGTAAAAAATGTGCTTGCATCAATTCTTCACGACTTTTTGTCACCACATTCACACCTTAGATGCTTGTAGAATATCTATTCAACCATGATGTCCGAGGGACTCCTATCGAATTTGCTTTAGTCATATAATCAAACTCGATACTTTCTTCAGCAATATATCTTTCAACCATTGAACCTTTTAGACGATATTGATTTTTGATGTACCCTTTCAAAATCTTCATATAACGCTCAATAGGGTACATCCATCTTAAGTATACTGGTCCACAGAACTTTATTTCCCTGACCAAATGAACAAGTAAATGCATCATGATGTCAAAAAAGGATGGAGGGAAAAACATTTCTAGCTGACACAAGATGATGATAATTTCGCTTTGAAGGTCATCTAACTTTGTAGGATCGATGACTTTACTACAAATTGACGAGAAAAATGAGCACAATCGAGTTATGGTCTGCCTAAATTTTTTGGGAAAAATTCCACAAATTGCCACCGGTAACAATTGTTGCATTAAGACGTGTCAATCGTGAGACTTGAGTCCAAGAAGCTTTAAGTCCTGCATTGACACTAAGCTCTTGATATTTGAAGAGTATACTTGTGGTACCTTGATACTGTTTAAACAAAGACAAAAACTTATCTTCTCTTGTCTGGACATTGTGTAACATGTGATGCAGGCTGTCGCGGCCCATCAAATTTGTTGTGCATAAAAGAATGCAGCATAGTGCTAGGAAGTGACTCCTAGGTCGTCTCTCAAGGACCAAATGTGGTTCAGGTAATACGTCAGACACGTAGTAGGAGGGTTTGTGAAAGATTTTGTGAATGCAAATGACGAAATTAAAATTGGAAATTAAATACACCCGAACGTGATTGACAACATTAAAGTGAAGGAAAACACTGGAATAAAACATTCAATGTCAAGGTGCGTGAACTAATTTCAATGTAATAAATAAATAAGAAAAACACATTCAATGCTTAATTGTTTGGACCAATTAGGATGCAATGGTAAAGCTAAAAATGAAATGCTCATTGTATTAAACAGCACAAAAGAAAAGAAACGAAATAGCATTGGAATGCATTAACAGTACTAAAAGGAAAAGAAAGGCATCAACAGTAAAAGGCATAATGTAAATTAGAAAAATGATAAATGCAAAATTAATATATAAAATATAAAAAATGCAACTAGTTCATGCGTGAAGACCAAAATAAGGGACCCTAGCTCTCATTTCCCAGGACGTGGCAGCAGCTGGACATAGTGCTCACCAAATGAAAGAAAAACTCCATCACCGTGTTGTTTGCGCTTTCTAAAGTGAAATTAATTCCCCTCCACCTCACGGCCGTGACACCTTGTGCCTCTTTCCAGCAGTGACAAGCACATCACACACCAACGTGCTGCTGCTTCTTCCCCTATCCACGTGCTGCTGGACCGCTTCCGTGACACCACACTGCTGCCAACGAACCGTGAATGCACCAAGCTGAAACCAAAGCTAGCCGCTGGATGTGACCGTGTGTCTCTCCCCTGCTGGACGTGAGCGCACACATTAACGCTGCCTCCTCTCCGTCTAATCTCCGTTTGCTTCACTTCTTCCAGCTCTATTCTGGACGTGGCATTGCTGGACCGAAGCTTCCCTCAAGAATTTCATGAACCAAAATGAAATTAAATGGCAAATCGAAAACGTAACAGCATAAAGAAAAAATGTTCAAAAATGTAGAAGCTCTAAACAACGTTCCACAGCAAAAGCTAATGTAAGTGGCGGTTGGACAAGTCCCTTTTACTAAATGAAATAAATTGAAAATGTGCTCTCCCATTCCATCATCATCAGGCTGTCACACGTTGGAAGAAATGAAAATAAAAACATTCAATCACAAGTGCTTTTTCCAAAAATCTAAAGGAAGAGTAAATTGTGTTTCTTTCATTAACCAATGCCAATTAACGTGAATAACATTTTCAAGCTCTCAAAATGTTCAAAGAAAAATCATCGTGCCTCGTGAAGAGTGGCGACCCCCTTTCTCTCTTAAATGTTCCCTTCCTTATATATGGTGGCTGCTGCCTTTTTTCCAACATGTCCAAGCTCTGTCCTGTGAAGCCCTCCATCTTCGTAGCCTTGCTGGACCAGACCAAAATGAATGTCCGCGTGTGCCTTGCTTCAGCCAGCAAAACCTGTGCCCAGGTCTCCAATTTTCTCTGGGCCGTGATGCTCCATAGCTGCTGGATGCCACCCCCTCTTGCTTACTGAAACAGCTTGCTGTTGCTTGAAGGCTTGCTGGATGCGTGAAGCTGGACTCCCGAGTTTCCGTGTGCACCCCTCCTTTACGTTGCTGGTGGATGCTTCCTTGCTTGTGCACCTCTCCAAAATGAAAGCCACTTTCTCCCAGCCAGCTGGACCCGTGATGCTCTCTCTCTTTCTTCCGTGTGAAGTGTGCTACTGGGCTCTTTTCCATTGTGGGCCATGAGCTTCCTATAGCTGGACGTGACACACCAAAGCTGCTGCCCGTCACACCTTTCTTTTGCTTCTGCTGGAACGCCTTTTTATGCTCAAAGAAAAGCCAAGATGCTTCTCCAATTCCAGCCCATCACGTGACAACACCTGCTCCTATTGAAGTTCCCTTCAAAAAATGAAATTCACACCTTCTATCATTTTAGCTTAAAATAAAATTGATGTCACATTTCTCTTGAAGTCCCAAAAGGTTATCCAAAATTTCCCTACAATTAATAAGGTAAATAATTAGTCTCAGATAATTCAAATTAATTAAAATAAGAATTTCTGGTCAAATTAAGCACGATTAGCAAAAATGGGAAAATACTGGACAATTAAACACAATTCCATAATTAAATCCGGTACAATAAACTAGGTGAAGTCAAGAAAATATCGACTCATCAACATGCAAGGGGCAAATAAGTACATTTACCAATCTCTCTTGGTGCCAACTCTTCTTGAATCTTCATGCCAACCAAATCGAAACGCGCATTCACTCCATCTTTTGTTTTTCCCTGGATATTTAGTAGTGTACCAATCAAGCTATCACGAACATTCTTCTCTACATGCATGGCATTTATGCAATGTCTAACATCTAACTTTGACCACTATGGAAGATCAAAGAATATTGATTTCTTCTTCCAAGGGGTCGTTACAAAAGACTTCTTGGACATTTTCCCAAATACATGATGTACTCTATTAACTTTTTCAAGAACTTCAAGTCCAGTAAGTGGAATGAGTGCATTGTCTTTCTCTTGTTCTCCATTGAATGCTTTCTTTAACCTTCGATATTAATGATTAGATTGTAAAAATCGCCAATGACGCATATACACTGTCTTCCTTCCGTGTTTTAATTAATGAGCTGCAATGTTTTCTTCTCATATAGGACGAACTTTATGAGCTCAGACTGTATCCTGACAAATTACAGTAAGCTGGGAAGTCATTAATGGTGCAAAATAACATATCATGCATCATGAAAGTTTCTGAAGCAAAGGCATTAAATATTTCAACCCCATCAACCTACAACAACTTCAAGTCATCAACTAGTGGCCTGAGATAAACATCTATGTCATTTCCAAGCTGCTTTGGACCAGATATCAATATTGACAACATCATGTACTTTCTTTTCATGCACAATACAGGATAAAATTGTAAATTATCAGTATAACAGGCCAACAGCTGTGATTGGTACTTAAATTACCAAATGGGTTCATTCCATCAGTAGCTAAGCCAAACCTAAGATTTGTACACTCTTGACCAAATTGGGGGAATTCTTGATCAATATTTTTCCATTGCTTTGAATCAGCTGGATGACGAAGCAGCCCATTAGTTGTTCTCTCATCTGCATGTCGTCTTAGGCTTTTAGCGTCTTTCGAATTTGCGAACAAACACTTAAGTCTGGCCACGAGTGGAAGGTACCAAACTACTTTCAAAGCAGAACTATTCTTTTCTGTGTGACCACCATCTTCATCGTTGTTTTTTGCCTTGTATCATGATAACCCACATTTTCAACAGTTTTGTCAAAACATCATACTCATTCATATACAATATGCAATCATTCGGACATGCATGTATCCGTTTATACTCCATACCTATCGGACAACGAATTTTTTTTGCATCATAATTACGAATGGGTAATGTATTTCCATCTGACATATTTCATTCAACAACGACAACAATTCTGTAAAACTCTTATCAGTCCATCCATTGCTCGCCTTTAAATTCATGACCCTTAACACCGCTGACAACCGTGTGAACTTAGTTGAACCGACATACACAAAAGTCTCCGCATCAGTGGACATCATTTGATACACATGCGCTTGGGCAAAAGCTTTTGCGCCAACATCGCGGATCATGTCAATTAAGTTTTCTTCTTCCGGTCGATCTTCCATATCCATGGTGGAATCATATACATTTTCAGTTGGAGAGATAAGTGGAAAGTTTGTTGCTTCGCCGTCCCATATCCATGTTGCATAACTTCATATGAAACCATCACAGATAAGATGTTCCCTAATATCAGTTTCGTTCAATTTCCTCCCATTCAAACAGTTGACATAGGGACATCTAAACTTGACTTCATCATCACCACTTGTACTAGCATTACGTTGTGCAAACTGTATAAATTCTTCTACCCCTCTCTCGTGCTTAGTGTTGATGCGTGGTAGATTAATCCACCCTCGATCCGTACGCATATTTACTGAAATTGTTTACACAATTTCAATAATCTTGAATGATCACTTTCATCATTGTTGTATTCAAGGTTTGACCCTATCCCATTCAAGAAGATTCACTTTTTTTAGGTTATTAAACATATAAATTTTAAACAACATATCTAATATTTTACCAGCATTTCACATTGGTGTTCAGGTTATGCGAAATGAAAGTGATTATAAATCACAATCGAATATGCACCCGAAGATCAATACAAAACACAACTGCAAATTTTCATGAAACTTAAGACTTTCTATATTAAAATTTATATGTATTAATAAACTATGAAAAAGTTATTACTCTTCTTAAACTGTGCAATCGGACAATTCAAGATTCAATACTTGTAAATTATTATTACCATCTCCCCTCTATTCATT
>JAHCHA010012477.1:56107-102272 GCA_027742795.1 Vigna hirtella | reverse complement strand
TGATGGACAAATTTATGAACACCAAAATATGATGTCACAAACTTGTTTTTCAATCGGCAAGTATGACCGAATCGTTCAAGTAATAAACTTGGTAAAACCAAGTATCGTTCTTCCCAAAGGACTCACGGCCTAGTTTAGTTGTGTGGTTTCTTGATTAACTAAGACTTAAAGACGAAATATTTGGATTTTATATGCAAAAGACGAAATTTAAATATGTATGCATGAAGTTTTGATCAATGGCAAAAAGCAAAAGATAAACACTTTCAATGAAATCTATGTATGAATATGTTGTTGGGGGTCAATTTCATCTTATCCACTCTCATATATTTTAGGAATTCAACATTCAAATCATCATTGTTAATGCCACTCTCTAAAGTACCTTTCAAGAAGGCTTCTCCCCAATCACGAGTTCATACAATTCCTAGCATTCCTAATGATCAGTTCATAAGTGCAGGAGCTTAACGACAACCAATATAATATTGGGAGAAATTCCCCGGATCTAGACTTCCCCGTACGCGCCCGTATCGACAAAACCAATAATCATGCATCGAATGAGTTAAACAATGCAAGCATTAAGCAAAGAGGAAAAACCCTAACTAATGATAAAAGAAAGCATAGGTCTTAATTAAAAGAAGTAAAAACAAATTCCATATATGAGAGCTTCAAAAGATTACATTGATTCCCCAACAAACATACAGAGTTTAGTTCACCATATTCATGGTGAACCTAGATGAATAACAATGATAGAATGGAAGATAAAACCCTAGAAAGGTGAAGAGGTAGCCTGAGCATCCAAGATCCTCCTTCAAAGGGGTGGAAGAGAGAGTGTTTGCTTCGTTTCGGCCAAAGATACCAACCCTAGGAAACCCTAAAGCTTATATACTATTCGTAAATTACAGTAAATTAGGCCCAAGCCCAAAAATAGTGCCGCTCAGCGGTAAACTACCGCTCAGCGGTAAGTGCGTGAGACGTTTCTTCCCCTCAGCAGCCATTTTGCCCCTCAGCGGATCTCCCGTAAGCTCCTGAGTGCCGCTCAGCGGTAAACTGTCGCTGAGCGGTAACTTCGGCTTCTCCTTTTGCACTTTTTGATGTCTTTTCTGATTCCATTTCTCTCCTTCTTCACTTCTTTCACCAAATTCACCTTAAAACCTGCACAAAAACACTGAAATCAAGCATAAACCTGTCCAGCTCTCTTATTTCTGAAAATATGAACAAAAGCATGATTTCAAGCTAGTTTCTAAGTATAAAGGTTGCTTTTAGTATCAATTTTAAGCATGAAAATAACAGTTTTTCAACTGTTATCAGGAAGCAATCCGAACTAGAAGCAAGAAAACTGCAGAACCTCTTCTTTAAGGTTTAGACGAGAGTAGACGGAGGAGAAGAATCCGTACATCCAGAGAACTTTTTCCTTCTCCGGAAACTCTGTTACAACCATCACCACAAGGTTCTGACCATAGCACTGAAAATATGGAGAATAATAATGCCAGAAGAACTCTTGCAGATTACTCAAATATAGCTGGACCTCAACACTTTAACAGCATAGCAAGACCGAGGGTCAATGCAGTCAACATGGAGGTTAAGCCAGCATTAATCCAACTGGTGAAGAGTAATCAATTTAATGGGTTGTCTCACGAAAGCCCATATGAGCACCTCACAACTTTTAATGAGATCTGCAACACGGTGAAAATAAATGGGGTGCCGGACGAAGCAATCAAACTTAGCTTGTTTCCATTCTCATTAGGAGGCAATGCTAAGCTTTGGTTAAATTATTTTCTAGAAGAAAGCTTTATTCAGTGGGAAGCAGTGGTGACCAAGTTCCTAAACAAATACTTTCCACAATCAAAAGTAAATAAAGGGAAGCAAGAGATTTCATCATTCAGGCAAGGCATGGAGGAATCACTTGGGCATGCATGGGATAGGTATAAAAGCTTATTAAGAAAGACACCCACGCATGGCTTTGATGATGTGCAAGTAGTCCTAACCTTCCTTGGAGGTCTTGGTTCATGATGACAAATTTATGAACACCGAAATACGGCGCCACAAACTTGTTGAACAATCGGCAAGTATGACCGAATCGTTTCAAGTAATAAACTTGGTAAGACCAAGTATCGTTCTCCCAAAGGACTCACGACCTAGTTTAGTTATGTGATTCGTTGATTATTTAAGACTTAAGAATGAAATAAGTGGAATTTAATATGCAAAACAGAAAATAAACATGTATGCATGAGTTTTGATCAATGGCTATCACAAAATACAAACACTTCAATGAAATATATGGATGAGTATGTTGTTGGGGTTATCAATTTCATCTTATCCACTCTCATATATTTTAGGAATTACACATTCTTTGCATCATTGTTAATGCCACTCTCTAAATTACCTTTCAAGAAGGCTTCTCCCTAATTACGAGTTCATACGATTCCTAGCATTCCTAATAATTAGTTTTTTTAGTGCAGGAGCTTAACGGCAACCAATATACTATTGGGAGAAATTCCCCGGATCTAGACTTCCCCGTACGTTCCCGTATCGACAAAACCAATAATCATGCATTGAATGAGTTAAACAAAGCAAGCATTGAGCAAAGAGGAAAAACCCTAACTAATGATGAAAGAAAGCATAGGTCTTAGATTAAGATGTAAACACAAATTCCATATATGAGAGCTTCAAAAGATTACATTGATTCCCCAACAAACATACAAGGTTTAGTTCACCATATTCATGGTGAACCTAGATGAACAATAATGAAAGAATGAAGGATAAAACCCTAGAAAGGTGAAGAGGTAGCATGAGCATCCAAGATCCTCCTTCACAGGGGTGGAAGAGAGAGTGTTTGCTTCGTTTCTGCCAAAAATACAAACCCTAGGAAACCCTAAAGCTTATATATAGTATTCGTAAATTACAGAAAATTAGGCCCAAGCCCAAAAATAGTGCCGCTCAGCGGTAAAGTACCGCTCAGCGGTAAGTGCGTGAGTTGGTTTCTTCCCCTCAGCGGCCATTTTGCCCCTCAGCGGATCCCCCGTGAACTCCTGAGTGTCGCTTCTCCTTTTGCACTTTTTGATGTCTTTTCTGATTCCATCTCTCTCCTTCTTCACTTCTTTCAAAAAATTCACCTTAAAACCTGCACAAAAACAATGAAATCAAGCATAAACCTGTCCAGCTCTCTTATTTCTGAAAATATGAACAAAAGCATGATTTCAAGCTAGTTTCTAAGTGTTAAAGGTTGCTTTTAGTATCAATTTTAAGCATGAAAATAACAGTTTTTCAACTGTTATCAGTTCACAAACCAAGATGATGCTTGACGCCTCAGCAGGAGGAAATATCAAATGGAAAACTCCAGAGGAAGCTACAAAAATCATTGACAATATGGCTACTAGTGACAATGAGCTCAACAGTGAAAGAGGAGCTTCTATACAACAAAAAGGAGTTCTACAGTTACAAACCCATGATGCCTTGCTGGCACAGAACAAAATACTAACTCAGCAACTGGAGACTCTTACAAAAACACTTGCAGAACTGCCAAAAGAGTTGAAGACTGTTGCACAGGCTCAATCACAGTTGTGTGAATTATGTGGAGGTGACCATATCAATGGTCAATGCGCTTTTCCAGCAGAAGCCTTAGAAGATGTTAATTTCATGGCCAATCAATACCGTCAGGGGAATTTTAATCAAGGGTGGAAACCACACCCAAGTATTTGTCACGGACAAACTGGGCAAGCTGGACAAACTGGGCAATTTAATAAGCAACAGCAACAACCAACCTTATGGCAACAGATTGCTATACTTAACGAAAGGTCAATAAGGATGGAAGAAACTCTTCATCAATTCATACAGAAAACTGAGTCTACCCAAAAGAGCACTGAAGCTACTATTAAGAATTGGGAGACTCAAATGGGTCAGATTACCAAGCAGTTGGAAGAGAGGCAAAACAAAAATTTTGGGGCTAATACTGAGGTTAACCCCAGGGAAGAATGTAAAGTGGTGGAGAGTACAAATGATGGGAGAGTTGAGTTAGAAGAAGGAGAGCAAGAAAAAGAAGAGAGAGAAAAGAGAGAAAAAGAAAAAGAAGAGAGAGAAAAGAGAGAAAAAGAAAGAGAAGAGAGAAAAGAGAAAGGAGAGAGAAGAGAGATAGAAAGTAATTTTCCTTTTCCAATAAACCAAGAGAAGCAATTTGATTTTACAGAATTATTCAAGATGGTGGACAATGATGTACCTTGGAATCAGATATTACAACAAATTGCAGTTTATACTAAACCTGAGGAAGAAGTCTCTACAAAGAAAGGACGTAGAGAGGATGATACAAAGAAGTATAAAGCTATTAAAAAGGAGCCATTCCCTCCAAAGGCAAAAGATCCAGGAGGTTTCTCCATTCCATGCACAATAGGGAAGAAGAGGATAAACAAGGCCTTACTCGATTTAGGATCAAGTGTTAACTTGATACCTTATTCTTTATTGGAGCAGATCGGTGATGTTGATGTGAAGCCTGTAAAGGTTAACTTAGTAATGGCAGATAGATCTTCAAAGGAACCCTGTGGAATAGCAGAAGATATTATAGTTTGTGTGGGCAAACTCCAGTTCTTGGTAGACTTTGTGGTGATGGAGATGGAGACTGAAAAGATACCCATTATTCTTGGAACACCGTTTATGAAAACGGCCAAAGCTATCATTGATGTGAATGAAGGTATAGTGGTGCTCCAAGACAGAGAAGAGAGAGTTGTTGTAGATGTCTTCAAAGATGAGAGACAGATGCAGGAGGAAGAAGCTAGTCATAAAGCTGCATTTCAAGATGTACTCATGACTAGCCCTGAAGAAGAAAAGCCCAAGGTAAAAGGTAAACATTGTTTATTGTTTCAGGTACCGGAAAAAGAAAAGATTGGAAGAGGAAGAAAAGTTCCTAATGACCGGATGAAAGAACAACTCCAACTGGGTACACCTGTAAGATTCAAAAACAAGTTGTGGGTTGTGAAAGGCTATAAAGAAAAGGAGATGCTAGAGATAGAGTCTCCATATTCTAGAAGAGTCAAAACAGTACACCGGAAGCAGTTGAGGAGTTGGTGGAATAAGGACATCAACCAGGAAGAAGGAACTTGAACTTTATTGGGTCAAGCTAATGACGTTAAAAGAGCGCTTGCTGGAAGGCATTCCAATAATTTGAGGACAATATTTACTTTGATTTTATTTTGGTTTTGTAATTTTTAATCAGTTGGACATTATTTTTGTAAATATTTTGTTGGGATATAGCATCTACTAAAGGATGCTAGGTGGTTAAGTATCCACTGAAGGTTAATAGGTTTGTCACACCTACTGATGGGTGATGGTAAGAAAGTTTTGCACCTACTGATGGGTGCTGGTGGATTTTGGGTCAGGCTCGTGACGTTAAACAAGCGCTACCTGGGAGGCAACCCAGTTGATTGATGATATTTTTGTTCTGCTGTAGTTGCATAATAGGATTTTGCATGAGTAATTTGAACATGTTATTGCAGGGAGTAAGTGAGAGGCATGGGTAGGAGGCACCTAGGTTAAGCTAGGAAGAAGAAGAGCACTTCCCGAAAGTGCCGCTGAGCGGTAGTGTCGCAGACTGGGCTTAGGTTGCCCCTAAGCGGAACCCGAGCCCATTAGGGTATTTTTATACCCTAAGCTGCGCCTTAGTTCATCTTTTCAGATTTTTCTCTGCACACACACTCCTACATACTTTTTCAAAGGTTCTCTACAACTTTTCCCCCATCCCTCTTGAGAAAATCTCTCTTTAACTCATTTTATCACTAGCCTTCCATCTAACTTTGGGATAGGAAGAGAGAGCATCATAGCTTGAAAGCATTCTCAGTTCATCTAGCATCTCCACCCAAGTAAGTCAAGCATTTTTAATTTTAGGGTTCTTGAGTTTGAATGTGATTGTTAAAGCATGAAGCATTAGGGGTTTTGATTTCTATGCATGATTTGATGATTTAATTGATGATTGAACCGATTGAATTGTTTGATTGTAAGCTGGAAACATGAAAATTGTATTTGGGTGGAGTTAGGATAAGCCAAAAAGAAGTTTTTCAAAATTTTGCAGATGTACCGCTCAGGGTGATAACAGTTGAAAAACTGTTATTTTCATGCTTAAAATTGATACTAAAAGCAACCTTTACCACTTAGAAACTAGCTTGAAATCATGCTTTTGGTCATATTTTTAGAAATAAGAGAGCTGGACAGGTTTATGCTTGATTTCAGTGTTTTTATGCAGGTTTTAAGGTGAATTTGGTGAAAGAAGTGAAGAAGGATAGAGATGGAATCAGAAAAGACATCAAAAAGTGCAAAAGGAGAAGCCGCAACTGCCGCTCAGCGGCAGTTTACCGCTGAGCGGCACTCAGGCAGTCACGTTGGCTCCGCTGAGGGGTGAAAAGGCCGCTGAGGGGAGAAAAACAACTCACGCAGTTACCGCTGAGCGGCACTATTTTTGGGCTTGGGCCTAATTTTCTGTAATTTTAGAATAGTATATAAGCTTTAGGACGTCCTAGGGTTTGCATCTTTGGCAGAGACGAAGCAAACACTCTCTTTTCCACCCCTTGAAGGAAGATCTTGGATGCTCAGGCTACCTCTTCACCTTTCTAGGGTTTTATCTTTCATTCTTCCATTATTGTTCATCTAGTTTCAACATGAATATGGTGAACTAAACCTTGTATTGTTGTTGGGGAATCAATGTAGTCTTGTGAAACTCTCATATATGGAATTTGTTTTAACGTCTTATATTAAGATATATGCTTTCTTTCATCTTTAGTTAGGGTTTTTCCTCTTTGCTTATTGCTTGCTTTGTTTAACTCATTCATTGCCATGATTATTGATTTTGTCGATATGGGAACGTACGGGGAAATCTAGATCCGGGGAATTTCTCCCAATAGCATATTGGTTGCCTTTAAGCTCCTGAACTTCAGAACTAATTACTAGGAATGCTAGGAATTTTATGAACACGTAATTAAGGATAGGCTTTCTTGACAAGGTAATTTAGAGAGTGGCATTAACATTGATGAAAAGATTGATGAATTCCTAAAGTATATGAGAGTGGATAAGATGAAACTGATGACCCCAACAACATACTCATCCATCTAATTCATTGAAGTGTTTGTATTATGTTTTCTCCATTGATCAAATTCATGCATACATATTTAATTACTGTCTTTTGCATTTAAACCTATAATCAATTTGTTCTTAAGTCTTAAATAATCAACAAATCATATACCTAAACTAGGCCGTGAGTCCTTTGGGAAAATGATACTTGGTCTTACCTTGTTTTATTACTTGATACGATTCGGTCACATTTGCCGATTGTTAAAGAAGTTTGTGGCACCATTTTTCGGTGTTCATAAATTTGTCATCACAGGGGTAAATTGCCGCTGAGCGGCACTCTAACAGATTTGTGATTTTTGCTGCATTGTGTTATGGATTGCTGCACTGGTGGCGCTGAGGGGTGATTTTGACCCTCAGCGGTGGTTTAGCCTCGAAATAAGGTGTTTTCTGTGTTTTACTAATGATTAACAACATGTTTTGTGGTTTGGTATCTGTGTTTGATGTAGGAATGACATCCTCTTCAGGCAAAAGATTGAAGACCATGGCATCCAAAAGAAAAGAAAAGGAACCAGAACAACCCCATTCTAGTAGGTTCCTATCTCGCAAACATGAGAAGCACTTCAAAGTGGTCCAAGATAGGAGACTACTTATGGAGAGAAAGGTTGGAATGATACCTAAGTTTGCTCCTCAATTTGGAGAGCAATTGTTAGGGAATGATTGGGGGAAGCTAGCCACATACCCTACACCTGCCAATATAGTTGTGGTGAAAGAATTCTACACTAATGCAAGAAAGATTGGTGATTATCCAGCTGAGAATTACCTAGGCTATGTCAGAGGCCATGCTATTAGGTATGATCCTGATTCCATCAACAACTTCTTGGATACTGTGTGGGCTGGTGAACAGTGCCAGTTTGCTCTCTGTATGGAAGAAGGCGCTGATTTTGATGATGTGGAGAGAGTTCTATGTGTACCTGGAGGACATTTTCAAAGGAATAGAACTGGCTCTGTTGTGAACATTAGGAGGATTGACTTGACTCCTCTTGCAAAGTATTGGATGGCGTTCTCTCATGCCAACATTCAGCCATGTTCTCATGTGTCAGACATCACTCTTAGCAGGGCACTCCTCCTTTACTGTGCAATCAGGAACTTGAATGTCAATATTGGACAGGTTATAGCTGATGAGATAAGGGTGTGTGCTAACACAACAAACATCAAAGCACCCTTAGGGCATCCTTCCTTAATCACACAGCTCTGCAAGATAGCTGGGGTGGATACTTCTGCTCCACCCTTTGAAAGGCCAAGGAAAGCAATTGATGAGGCCTACTATAGACAATATTGTGGAGGTGAGGAAGCAGCTCAGCCAGTTCCACCACGTCGTACTCGCAGAGAAAGAGGGCAAGCACAGAGTCGGGCATCTGCTGAGACACATGAAGCAGAACCTTTCCAAATGAGGGACATGTACATGTCTCTTATAGGTGCACAGTTACAATCTATCCACAGAGGGCAGGTGGCTACTGCAGAGATGATTGTTGGAATGTATGATACACCTCCAGCACACAGGTGGACTATGGAGGAGTTTCATAATGTGGTAGCTTGGCCAGAAGAGCAGGTACAAGGAGGCAGAGCTGAAGCAGCTGAAGCTTCAGCTATGGAAATGGAAGAAGATGATGAAGCTGATGATGATGATGCATTTGAGGATGCTGAAGATGAGGAAGAAGAAGAGGATACAGATGACAGCTCAGATTGATAAGGAGCTGAGATAGCATTTACTGATGAATGCTATCATAAATAGAGCAGGACTTATGCTTTTGTTGGGTTTTGTGTTCTGAACTTATTTACTTTTGTTTTAGAATAGGGTTTGATGTACTCAATTGGAAAATTTGTCTGTTATGATGGTTTGCTTATGATTGTGATTATTTGATAAGTAATGCTTGATGATGCTTTGAGATTGATTGATGTTGAGACGTGCACATTAAATGCTTATACAGGTGATGCACAAGCTTTGTGAACAAATGCATGATATTGTGATTGTGATTGTGATATTAAGCAGGATATTTATGTCAAATGTGAATGAGCTTATATGTGAGGTTTTGAGCTCCAGAGTTTTTTTTTGATTGAATGCTATTCCTTTGGAAGCATGAATGACTTTGCCCAGGTTTTCTATGATTGAATTACTTGCTTGTTTGCATCATATGATCAAGGCCATTTGTTGATAACCCTTCTATTAGCCAAATTTCATGATTAGCCCACTAAAAGAGAACACTATGTGTTCTATCCTTTGAACCTCTAGC
This sequence comes from Vigna hirtella, assembly GCA_027742795.1. Taxonomy (NCBI): domain Eukaryota; kingdom Viridiplantae; phylum Streptophyta; class Magnoliopsida; order Fabales; family Fabaceae; genus Vigna; species Vigna hirtella. The sequence continues at coordinate 92,937 of JAHCHA010012477.1, read as the reverse complement.
CTTGAACATGATTTGAAAAACCTTTGTTGAAAAGATTTACCTTGAGTTAAGTAGAAAATATTTTGTGGTATTGACAAATGTTCAAGTTTGGGGTTGTTGGAAAATAGAAAGGGAAATTGAAAGCATTGAGCTAAGTGCTAAGAAATAAGAATGTGAAAAGAAAAAGAAAAAGAGAAAGAAAAGAAAAGAAAAGAAAAAGCAAAGCTCAATGCAAAAGAAAGTTGGGAATAAATAAGAATGATTGTGTTGATATGATTCTCTTAACTCAAGGGTTTTGTGATCCAGAAAAACCAATTTTCTTGTTAGCCCAGCCACATTATAAGCCATTGAAAAAGTCCTTGTGATGATGCATGCTTGTGAATTTATTTGATTGTGGTTAAATGAATGGCAAAGACGATTCATGTGACATTGTGATAGTAGAGTGAATGAGTGATTACCTCTTATACACTTGTGTTTGAGTGAAATACTTTACCTAGTGAGGAAATATTCATTGAGCATATGAACATCCATGTTTAGTTGATTGATCATTCATGAAAAATAGCATTTGTTGGATATTAAGTGACTTTGTGAACACTAAGGCATGTGCACGTCTTGATTGAAATCTTTGTCATGAGTTTGATTCAAGTCTTTACTTATCTTGAAAAGAAGATTTTTGAATGAGTAAACCATTATATGGATTGGTAGAAGATTGAGTCACATCTTGTTTGCTTGAGGACAAGCAAAGTTCTAAGTTTGGGGTTGTGATAACAGTTGAAAAACTGTTATTTTCATGCTTAAAATTGATACTAAAAGCAACCTTTAACACTTAGAAACTAGCTTGAAATCATGCTTTTGGTCATATTTTTAGAAATAAGAGAGCTGGACAGGTTTATGCTTGATTTCAGTGTTTTTATGCAGGTTTTAAGGTGAATTTGGTGAAAGAAGTGAAGAAGGATAGAGATGGAATCAGAAAAGACAATAAAAAGTGCAAAAGGAGAAGCCGCAACTACCACTCAGCGGCAGTTTACCGCTGAGCGGCACTCAAGCAGTCACGTTGGCTCCACTGAGGGGTGAAAAGGCCGCTGAGGGGAGAAAAACAACTCACGCACTTACCGCTGAGCAGTAGTTTACCGCTGAGCGGCACTATTTTTGGGCTTGGGCCTAATTTTCTGTAATTTTAGAATAGTATATAAGCTTTAGGACGTCCTAGGGTTTGTATCTTTGGCAGAGACGAAGAAAACACTCTCTTTTCCACCCCTTGAAGGAAGATCTTGGATGCTCAGGCTACCTCCTCCTCTTTCTAGGGTTCTATCTTTCATTCTTTCATTATTGTTCATCTAGATTCACCATGAATATGGTGAACTAAACCTTGTATTGTTGTTGGGGAATCAATGTAGTCTTGTGAAACTCTCATATATGGAATTAATGTTTTAACATCTTATTTTAAGATACATGCTTTCTTTCATCATTAGTTAGGGTTTTTCCTCTTTGCTTAATGCTTGCTTTGTTTAACTCATTCATTGCTATGATTATTGATTTTGTCGATATGGGAACGTACGGGGAAATTTAGATCCGGGGAATTTCTCCCAATAGCATATTGGTTGCCTTTAAGCTCCTGAACTTCAGAACTAATTACTAGGAATGCTAGGAATTGTATGAACTCGTAATTAAGGATAGGCCTTCTTGACAAGGTAATTTAGAGAGTGGCATTAACATTGATGAAAAGATTGATGAATTCCTAAAGTATATGAGAGTGGATAAGATGAAATTGATAACCCCAACAACATACTCATCCATCTAATTCATTGAAGTGTTTGTATTATGTTTTTCTCCATTGATCAAATTCATGCATACATATTTAATTACTGTCTTTTGCATTTAAACCTACAATCAATTTGTTCTTAAGTCTTAAATAATCAACAAATCATATACCTAAACTAGGCCGTGAGTCCTTTGGGAAAACGATACTTGGTCTTACCTTGTTTTATTACTTGATACGATTCAGTCACACTTGCCGATTGTTAAACAAGTTTGTCGCGCCGTTTTTCGGTGTTCATAAATTTGTCATGAAACTAAAACCTTATATAGTATTCTAAAAATTACAAAAAAGTAAGCCGAAGCCCATAAGAATGCCGCTCAGCAGTAAATACCGCTCAGCGGTAAGTGCGTGACTTCTATTCTGCCCCTCAGCTGTAGTTTTGCCCCTCAACGGTGACTGCGGGTCTTCAAAGTGCCGCTCAGCGGTAAATGGTGCTGAGCGGTACTTGCGACTTCTTCCTTTTATGCACTTTTTCTTCCTTTTCTAAATCCAACTCCTAGCTCCTTCACTTTTTTCACTCAATTCATCTTAAAACTTGCAAAAATGAGGAAATCAAGCATAAAACTTGTCCAACTCTCTTATCTCGAAAACTTCAACAAAAACATGATTCCAAGCTAGTTTCTAAGTCATAAAGGTTATCTATAAAGTCAAATGTAAATATAAAAATAACAGTTTTTCAAACGTTATCAACAACATTGAAGTGTCGCTCTTGCTTGCGGGAAAGGAACTTGTTGGAGTAAGAGCGGTCTGGTTCCTTATCCTTCCTCTTTGATCTCAAATTCTTGATCCTCTTGCCTTATGAGGAAGTCATCCCTACAACAAACACAATTTACAAAACCAGAAGAAACATCATTAAGCATTAGTAAACCACAAACAACACCCTAAGATAATTCCTATCACCGCTGAGGGCAAACAAAACCCCTCAGCGCAACCTTTGCATTAAACCAGCAAGCCAAAAAGCATAAAAATATCAGTCTACCAGAATCGCGCTTAGGGGAAATTTCTGCTGAGCGACGATTCTGCAGATTTTGCAAATTGCTTTCAAAAATGGTCTAATCTCCACCCACATGCAATCTTCCTAGTTCCATACCCAATCAAGCATTTTAATCGGTTCAAACAGCAATTAATTCATCTAATCATGCATAAAAATCAAAATCCCTAAAGAAACATGCTTAGACAACCATGTTCATATCAATTCATGCTTTTAGAAACCCTAGAATGTAAAATGCTTGTACCTACTTGGGTGGAGATGCTAGATGAGTGAAAAATGCTCTAGGAATGTGAAGAAATCAGCCCCCAACAATAATGCTCTCACCAAACCCCAAACTTGGATAAGAACTTGGTGAAAAAGTGAGTGGAAGAGAGGTTTTGTGAAGGGGGAAGAAAGGAAAAGTGAAGAGAACTCTTTGGAGAGTGCTTAAGAGTGTGTGGGAAGAGGGAGATCTGAAAATAGAAGCAAAGTCGCGCCCTAGGGTATAAAAATAACCTAATGGGCCTAATCCCGATGAGCCCAATTGAACCAAAATGGTCCACCCAAGTCTGCAACAGTCGCGCTTAGCGGTAATTACCGCTGAGCGGCACTTTCGGCATCAACTCTCCTTCTTCCTAGCTTACCCTAGGTGTCTTATACTCATTCCTCTCACTCACCCCATGCATTTATGTTCTCACATCACTCATACATTCAATCCCTACAATGCAACTAAAGTAGAATTTAAACAAACAAACAAATATAAAGTCAATCAACTGGGTTGCCTCCCAGGTAGCGCTTGTTTAACGTCAAGAGCCTGACCCAAAATCCTCTAGCACCCTTCAGTAAGTGCAAATCTTTCTTACCAACACCCATCAGTAGGTGTAAACAAACCTAGTATCCTTCAGTAGATACTCAACCACCTAGCATCCATCAGTAGATGCTATACCATAAAATCTCAAACAACATAAATCAATGTTCCAAATTTTATAAAATTACATCACCAAAATAATAAAATTAAGGAAATTAATGTTCTCAAATCACTGGGGTGCCTCCCAGTAAGCGCTCTTTTAACGTCATTAGCTTGACCCAATAAAGCTCAAGTTACATCTTCAATGTTGGTGTTCCTTTTTCTTTCATCACACCAACTCATCAACTGCTTCTGGTCCACCTTTTTGACTCTCCTTGAATATAGAGCTTCAATCTCTATCACTTCATTCTCTTTATAGTCTTTCACAACCCAAAACTTGTTCTTGAATCTTACTGGTGTACCAAGTTTGAGTTGTGCCTCCATCAAATCATCATGAACCTTCTTTTCTTTGCCATCTTTTTCTTCTTCCCTAACCTGTGACAAGAAACAATTTTTACCTTTGAAGACCGGCTTTGCAGCTTTTGAACTAGTTGTGCATCCTTACATGCAGCTTTATGACTAGCCTCCTTCTCTTGAATCTGCTGCTCCACTTTGAAGACATTAAAGATCACCTTTTCTCCTTGGTCTTGAAGCACTATCATCCCATCATCCACATTGATGATTACCTTTGTTGTTTTCATAAACGGTCTCCCAAGAATGATTGGGACCTTCTCATCCTCCTCCATCTCCATCACCACAAAATCTACCAGGAATTTTAGTTTGTCTATGCAAACCACCACATCTTCCGCCACACTATAGGGTTTCTTTGAAGATCCATCCGCCGTTAGCAAAGTCACCTTTGTTGGTTTAACTTCAAGATCACCAATCCTTTCAAGCAAAGATAAAGGCATCAATATAATGCATGACCCTAAATCAATTAGGGCTTTCTTTATATTCTCCTTCCCAATGACGCAAGGAATAGTAAAACTTCCTTGATCTTTCACTTTTGGAGGAAGTGGCTTCTTCTCAATAACACTGCAATCTCCCTTTTCATCTAGATATCTCTTCTTTATGGAGACTTGCTTCATGTACTTTGCATAAGATGGAATTTGTTGAAGTGCTTCATTCAAAGGTATAGTAATCTCCAATTGCCTGAAGATATCTTTAAAGCGCCCATATTGTCTCTCTTTTTCAATCTTTTCACTCCCCTTAGGATAAGGAAGAATTTTTTTATTTTTCTCAATTTTTTTCTCTCCCCTTTTCTTGTCTTTCTCTTTTCTCTCATCCTCACTTATTTTCTCTTCTTTTTCTTCTTTTTTTCCAACTCAACACTCTTTTTTTCCTCATCCACCCTCTTATCATCTGCACTTACAATAGCTTTACACTCTTCCCTAGGGTTAACCTCAGTATTAGCCCCAAAACTCTTATCAGGCATATCCTCCAACTTCTTAGCTAATTGGCCAACTTGCATCTCCAAGTTTCTAATGGCAGCTTCAGTGCTCTTGTGGTTGGAGATTGTTACCTGCATAAATTGTTGAAGAGTTTCTTCAAGCTTTGATGATTTCTCATTTAATGCAGATACTTGTTGCCATATTGATGGTTGCTGCTGTGGTCTATTGAATTGTCCTGATTGTCCAGCTTGTCCATTCTGACCTTGACCCACACTTGGCTGAGGTTTCCACCCTTGGTTGAAGTTACCTTGACGGTATGGAAATTGATTGGCCATGAATTTTACGTCTTCTAAAGCATCCACTGGAAAAGTGCATTGACCATTGATGTGGTCACCACCACATAGTTCAAAAAGTTGTTGTTGAACCTGTGCAACATTCTTTACCTCCTTTGGCAACTGAGAAAGTGTTTATGTCAAATTCTCCAACTGTTGAGTTATGATTTTGTTCTGTGCAAGCAAGACATCATTTGATTGCAATTGTAGAACTCCCTTCTGTTGAATTGGAGCTCCTCTCTCATTATGCAACTCATTATCATTTGTAGCCATGTTGTCAATCAATTCAGTGGCTTCCTCTGGAGTCTTGCATTTAATATTACCTCCAACTAAGGCATCTAGCATCAACTTGGTTTGTGAACCAAGACCTCCAAGGAAAAGAATGACTAATGTTGCTTCGTCAAAGCCATGAGTGGGAGTCTTTCTCAACAAACTCTTATACCTATCCCAGGCTTGACCTAGCGTCTCCTCTCGTCTAAGCCTTCAAGAAGAGGTTCTGAAGTTTTCTTGCTCCTAGTTTGGATTGCTTCCTGCATACACAAGAAAACAGATCCCTAGAAAATTGGTTAGCACAAAAAGATATAGAAGAAGATATAAGATCAGAGATAAGAAGAAAAAAATAAAAACAGAAAAATAAAATAAATAAAATAATAAATGAAAAAATAAAAACAGAAAATAAATTAAAATGAAATAAAATAAAATAAAATAAAGGGTTAAATATGTTTTTCGTCCCTTAAGTATCACACGATTTTGGTTTTATCCCTACTCGAAACTTTGATGGTTTTTAGTCTTCATAGTATTGAAACTATTAGTATTAGTCCTTAAAATTGGACGGTGTTAACTTTTGCACAAACGTGGCAAACGGCGAGCCAGCTTCCCTTTTTACTCTCTGCCACATTGCTTTTCTTTTTAAAAATTGATTGCCATGTTACCGCTGACCATTCCAAGCTCGTGAACGTCCAACCCTTCGTCGCCGTTTTACAGGGTTGACAGAATGAGGTCCCCCGATCGCCCTGTTTTCCCTGCAGAGAGAGTGGTGAGGAGACATGGTTCACCCTCGTTTATGTCAAGACCTTCTAATGATATGAGGGACATTGATTCTGCCAGGGACCATGGGCATCCAAGGTCTGGTCGAATTCTAATCAGGAACCGGAGGTTTGATGTTGTAGATCCTCGGGACCGCACGGATAACGATGATGACTACTTTGGGGGCCCATGCATTCTGGTAGGTTACTCGAGCTTAGTGGTGAAGGAAACGGTGAGGACAGAAGAAGGTTTGGAGAGAGACGAGGACCTGTGCGTACTTTCAGGCCTCCATACAATAACAACGTTGGTGAGAATTTTCACCTTAATGCAGAAGAGGGACCTAGGCACTATAGATTCTGTTCAGATGATTCAAATTTTCATGAAAGAGGAGGCAACAACATACGGGAAAGGGACTTTGACAAGCGAATGAAGGGGCGACCGGGAAATGTGCCACCACCCAGAAGAACAAGAAATATGGATGACCAGGAAGAGAACTTCAGACATGGTGGTGGTGGTGGTGGTGGTGGAGGAGGAGGAGGAGGACAGGTTTGGAGTGACGACAGTTTTGACGATATTTCACGGGTGAAGAGGAAAAGATTTTGATTTCCCCCTCATAGTCTTCTTATGGATAGTACATAAGCCTCCTGCGGAATGTTGGAGAAGTATTATGGAATTTACATTTGCTGGTTTTTCACCTACATAATTAGAGTTAGATTATAATAATACTAATGCTCCTTTTCCTTACTACTACCTACAGACGGCGAAGCTCTGGCTGCTAGCGAAGAACCGCGCCGACAACTGGATTTTGATTGCGAAGTCCGGCGCGATGCCTGTTCTTGTTCCTCTTCTCCGTTGTAGTGATCCTTGGTGAATAGGGACGTGGCAGAGAGTAAAAAGGGAAGCTGGCTCGCCGTTTACCACGTTTGTGCAAAAGTTAACGCCGTCCAATTTTAAGGACTAATACTAATAGTTTCAATACTATGAAGACTAAAAACCATCAAAGTTTCAAGTAGGGACTAAAACCAAAATCGTGTAATACTTAAGGGACGAAAAACATATTTAACCAACCGAAAAATAAAAACAGAAAAATAAAAACAGAAATTCAAATTTCAAAATTCAAAATTCAAGTCAAAGATAATCAATAATCACACAAATAAACTAGTTAAACCACGAGTCCCCGGCAACGGCGCCAAAAATTTGATGACAAATTTATGAACACCGAAAAATGGTGCCAAAAACTTGTTTAACCCTCGGCAAGTGTGACCGAATCGTATCAAGTAATAAACTCAGTAAGACCAAGTATCGTTCTCCCAAAGGACTCACGGCCTAGTTAGTTATATGATTTGTTGATTATTTAAGACTTGTGAACAAATTCTTGAGGTTTTGTACAAGCATAAACCTGTCTAGCTCTCTTATTCCCAAAAATATGAACAAAAGCATGATTCCAAGCTAGTTTCTAAGTGTTAAAGGTTGCTTTTAGTATCAATTTTAAGCATGAAAATAACAGTTTTTCAACTGTTATCAATAACACATGGAATGGTGAAACTTCCTGGATCTTTCACCTTTGGAGGGAGTGGCTTCTTCTTGACCGCTTTGTAATTATTTGTCTCCTCTTCTCTATGTCTTTTCTTTGTGGAGACTTGTTCCATTGGCTTTGTATAATCTGCAATTTGTTGCAATATCTCCTTCAAAGGTAAATCACCCTCCAATTGTTTGAATATTTCTGTAAAATGCCCAAATTGCCTCTCTTTCTCTAATATCTCATAATCTGTTGGAAAAGGAAGAATATCTTCAACTTTTATCACTTCTCTCTCTTCTTTCTCTTTTCTCTCTACTCTCTCTTTTTTTTCTTCTTTTCTCTCTAACTCAACTCTTTCAACATCCACACTCACTAAAAGTTTACATTCTTCCTTAGGGTTAACCTTAGTATTAGCCCCAAAACTCTTATCAGGCATTTCTTCCAACTTCTTAGCTAGTTGGCCAATTTGCATCTCCATATTTCTCATGGTTGCTTGAGTGCTGTTATGATTGCATATGGTTACCTGCATAAATTGTTGAAGAGTTTCTTCCAATTTTGTATGTTTTTAAGTGAGTGTAGACATCGGTTGCCATAATGATGGTTGCTGTTGTTGTCTGTTAAATTGGCCTGATTGCCCAGCTTGTCCAGTTTGTCCCTGACCCTCACCCATGCTTGGCTGAGGTTTCCACCCTTGGTTGTAATTACCTTGGCGGTATGGAAATTGATTAGCCATGAAATTTACATCTTTTAAGGCTTCTACTAGAAAAACACATTGACCATTAATATGGTCACCGCCACATAGTTCACACATCTGTTGTTGAACCTGTGCAACTCCTTTTAGCTCCTTTGGCAATTGTGCAAGCGTCTTTGTTAAACTCTCCAATTGTTGAGTTATGATTTTATTCTGAGCGAGTAAGGCATCATTCGATTGCAATTGTAGAACCCCTTTCTGTTGAATAGGAGCTCCTCTTTCACTATGCATTTCATTGCCATTAGCAGCCATGTTCTCTATCAAATCTGTTGCTTCCTCTAGAGTCTTACATTTAATATTACCTCCAGCTGAGGCATCTAACATCAACTTGGTTTGTGAACCAAGACCTCCAAGGAAAAGTAGAACTACTGTTGCTTCATCAAAACCATGCGTGTGAGTCTTTCTCAACAAATTTTTATACCTATCCCATGCTTGGCCTAATGTTTCCTCCATGCCTTGTCTGAAGGAAGAGATCTCTTGCTTCCCTTTGTTGACTTTAGATTGTGGGAAGTACTTGTTCAAAAACTTTGCTACCACAGCTTCCCATTCTGTAAAGCTACCTTCTGGAAAAGAATTCAACCATAACTTAGCATTGCCTCCCAATGAGAAAGGAAACAAACTAAGCTTGATTGCTTCATCCGGTACTCCATTTATCTTCACGGTGTTACAGATCTCATTGAAGGTGGTGAGATGTTCATACGGACTTTCATGTGATAGCCCATTAAACTGATTACTTTTCACCAACTGTATCAACGCCGGTTTCACTTCCATGTTTGCAGCGTTGACCCTCGGCCTTACTATACTATTAAAATGTTGAGGGCCAACCATAGTGGTGTAATCTGCAAGAGTTCGTCTACCATTATTCTCCTCCGCCATCTCCTCAGTGCTATGGTAAGAACCTTGTGGTGAAGGTTGTAAAAGTGTTTCTGGAGGAGGGAAAAGTTCTCTAGACGTACGGATTCTTCTCCTCCGTCTACTCTCGTCTAAGCCTTCAAGAAGAGGTTCCGAGGTTTTCTTGCTTCTAGTGCGAATTGCTTCCTGCATACACAAGAAAACAAAACCCTAGAAAATTTGTTAGCAGAAAAAGATAAAGAAGATATAAAGAATAAAAGATACAAAGATAAAAATAAAACAGAAACAAAAAGATAACAAATAAAAACAGAAAAATCAAAGGTAATCAAAAATCACACAAATAGACTAGTTAAACCACGAGTCCCCGGCAACGGCGCCAAAAACTTGTTAAACCCTCGGCAAGTGTAACCAAGTCGTATCAAGTAATAAACCTGGTAAAACCAAGTATCGTTCTCCCAAAAGACTCACGACGTAGATAGTTGTGTGGTTTGTTGATTAGCTAAAACTTGCAGAACCGATTGATTAAGATTTAAATGCAAATACTCAAAAGTAAATATGAATGCATGGATTGATCAATGGTAAGAAGAAACAAAACACGTGAATTGAAATATATGGATGATTATGTTGTTGGGGTTTATCAATTTCATCCTATCCACTCTCATGTATTCAGGAATTCATCTTTCTTCATTAATTGTTAATACCACTTTCTAAATTACCTTAAACCCGATGTCTCGGCGAAGAAAGCCTAATCATAATCACTAGTTTACAATGTCTTGTCTCCCTAGCAATTAATCATGCATTATAGTGAACAAAAGCTTAAAGGCAACCAATCATCATACTCCTATGTCTAGGTTTATACTGCTATTGGGAGAGATTCCCCAGATCTAGGTTTCCCCGTATGTGTCCATATCGACAAAATCAATGATCATGACATCGAATGAGTTAAACAATGCATGCTTTGAGCAAAGAGGAAAAACCCTAACAATTAATGAAAGAAAGCATGTATCTTAAAGAAGATTTTGAAGAACAAATTCCATACATGAGAGTTTCAAAAAGATTACATTTATTCCCTAACAACAATAAATGTTTAGTTCACCATATTCATGGTGAAACTAGATGAAATACAATGAAAGAGCGAAAGATAGAACCCTAGAAAGTTGAGAAAGGAGCCTTAGCATCCAAAATCCTCCTCCAAGGGGTGAAAGAGTGTGTTTCTACTTCGTCCCAGCCAAAGATCCCTAACCTAGGTTAACTAAAACCTTATATAAAATCTAAAAAATACAAAAAAGTAGGCCCATGCCCAGAAAAGTGGCGCTCAGCGGTAAATACCGCTCAGCGGTAGTACCGCGTGATCAATTTTTCCCCTCAGCGGCATTTCTCCCCTCAGCGGTGCCAACGGGCTTTGAGAGTGCCGCTCAGCGGTAATTGGCGTTGAGCGGTACTTGCGACTTCTCTTCTTTTGCACTTTTTTTGTCCTTTTCTGATTCCATCTCTGTCCCACTTCACTTCTTTCATCAAATTCATCTCAAAACCTGCAAAAACAAGGAAATCAAGCATAAAACCTGTCCAACTCTCTTATTTCCAAAAACATAAGCAAAAACTTTATTTCAAGCTAGTTTCTAAGTCTTAAAGGTTGCTTTTGATATAAATTTTAAGTGTAAAAATAATAGTTTGTCAACTGTTATCAATAGCCCTCCATCCTACTCATTGTCTCCGTGTGTTTTTCTTCCCCCCATTCAATTAAAATGTTCCAAAGAGAAGCCCCAGTAAAGGTGGCGGCTGGACACCCCTTAAATGAAGGTTGAATAACCCGTAATTCTCCCCTCTCTGCTGCCAGCATGTCCAGCCCATCGCCAAGCTTGTTGGACGTGCAAAAAGCTCCTTCACGTGCTGTTGGCTTGGACTTGCTTGCTGGATCGCTTCTTCGTGGCTGTGACCGTGTGCACCTCCCATGCCTTGTTGGACCAGCTGCTTCCTTTTTCTTGTTGGACGCTGCTCCACGTTTTTGGACACAACCCCTGCTGTTGTGCTCTTGTGTGGGTCTCTCATGGGCTGCACCTCTCCAAGCTGGACCCTTCTAATGTGTTGTTGCTTCTGCTTTTTAATTGCAAAATGTGTTTTCTGGATGGAACAATCTGGACGCCCCTCCAACGCTGGACAACATGTGTGCAGGCCGTGGCAGCAAATTGCTGGACGTTACCACCTGCCTTGCTGGACACAACCGACACAACCCGCGCCTCCTTCTCTCAATGAAGCCTGCTTCAATTAATTACCAATGTGCTTTCGTAGCCAAAAAACCAACAGCGCTTTATTCAATTTTTATTTAAAACCAAGCAGGCCGGGACACAGCAAATTCCTAATGTCCGTGTGCTTTGGGCCGTGACCATGCTCTCAAGGTGGCTGCTGCACCTCCATTCCATGTGGCATTAAAGAACAAACTCAGACGTATCAGAATACCCCTAATAGAAGGAGGTAATATGCCTCGAATAACAACTGGTAACAATTGTTGCATCAATACATGACAATCGTGAGACTTTAAACCAACTAACTTTAACTCTTGCATAGAAACAAGGTTACTAATATTTGAAGAATAACCTTGTGGAACCTTCACACTTCTTAAAGAGTTACAAAAACTTTGTTTTTCTTTTTTGGAAAGAGTGTGACAGGCTGGGGGCAGATAGGTGCATCTTCCTATTTCTGTGGATGTAACTCAGATCGGATTCCCATGTAAGCCAAATCTTGTCGTGCTTTTGTTCCATCTTTGCTCTTCCCTTTCACGTTTAATAAAGTTTCAATGACACTGTCACAAACATTTTTTTCAATGTGCATCATATCAATACAATGTCTAACATCAAGTTTACACCAGTATGGAAGATTAAAAAATATTGAACGTTTCTTCCAAATGTTTTTTGCAAAGGTACTTTTATGATGTTTTCCGAACACAATGTCAATGTTTTTGACGTTGTTGTACACCTCTTCACCATTCCGGGGTCTGGATACAAGCTCATCCTCAGCACTTCCATTAAATGTTTTTTTCAATCTACAATAAGGGTGATTACGAGGAAGGAATTTTTGATGTCTTGTATATATCGTCTTCTAACCATGCTTCAATTGAAGGTAACTAGTGTTTTCTTCACAAATGGGACATGCAAAAATGACCTTTAATACTATAACCGCTCAAGTTTCCATAGGTTGGGAAATCATTTATAGTGCAAAAGAACATTGCACGCAAACGGAAATTTTCTTGAACATAAGAATCGAACACTTCGACCCCTTCTTCCCACAACAATTTCAAATCATCAATTAAAGGTTTCAACTTAACATCAATGTCATTTCAAATCATCATGGACAACATCACATATTTTCTCTTCATGCACAACAAAGGAGAAAGATTGTATATCATCAACATAACTGACCATGAACTGTGTTTGCTACTTAAGTTCCCATAAGGATTCATACCATCAGTTGCAAGTGCAAGTCTTAAGTTTCTTGGATCTGCACCAAATTCTGGAAATGTTTCATAGATCTTCTTCCATTGTGGTGAATCAGCTGGGTGTCGAAGAAGATTATCGCACTTTCTTCCGGCAGTGTGCCATTTAAGGTTCTTTGCATCTTCTTTAACAGAGAACATACATTTGAACCTAGGTATTATAGGCAAATACCACATCACCTTAGCAGGTGCACCATCATTACCTTCATCACCAGTGTTTCTGTCAGATTTCTTTTTAAAATGGGATAAACCACATGTTGGACAATACTTTAGCGAAGCAAACTCCTTTATGTACAAAACACAATCATTAGGACAAGCATGTATCTTTTGATATTCAAGACCCATTGGACATAATTTTTTTTTGCCTCGTAATTACGAATAGGTAGGGTATTATTTTCTGGAAGCATCTCCTTCAACAACTCCAACAACTCTATGAAACTTTTATCGGTCCATCCATTCCATGCTTTTAAACTAAACAACTTCAAAGTTGTAGACAGATGTGTAAAGTTCGAGCATCCTGGGAACAACGGTTGCTCTGAATCATTTATAAGAGAATCATACAAATTAGTTCTTCCAAAATTATCTTCACCAACATCACGTATCATGTCCTCTAAATGATCACTCATCCATTCTTCCACATAATCTGTTCCTCGTGACGTGGTAGGCTGGTCCAGTACTTCTCCATGCCAAGTCCAAACGGTATAAGTTCTCATTATGCCGAACATGAATAGATGGTCACGCACATTGCCTAAGTCTTGCCGTATTTGATTAAGACAACGAACACAAGGACAAAAATATGTCCCGTTCACAGGCTTTGCATTTTGTTGAACATATTGCAAGAACACCGAAACACCCTTCTCATATTCTTCACTGATGCGACGTTCATTCATCCAGCTTCGATTCATACTATGTTCGTAACATACTTCATCAGTTTCAATTTTTTAACTCTCACAAGGTTAGGCCCTACCCATTCAGAAAAATTATTTTTCATAATTTGCTAAGTCACATGCAAAGAAGTCTAACATGATAAATTTGATAAAATTTCGACAGCATTAATTTCTCATTTTCCATTAATTGCTTTCCTCCACGGCGCTCTCCTTCATTAATTACCCTTCATATGCGTGGCGATACTTCATCAGCTACATCCTTCTCTCAAATCCGCATCATCAGCGTCCACGTCTTCATCCTTTCGAGGCTTCATTTCGCTCAAGCCTCTTCTCGCTTCTCCACACTCTAAATCAAGTTATCTTCTTCACGGATCTACATTTTCTCCTTCCACTTATTCCTCGTTTCAGCCATTTCCTCCACAGTACATCATCTTCAGCGAACAGTTCATCGTTTTATGGCCTCCCCTAGGGTTTTCTTCATCTTTCTTCATTTTCTTTGAGTTTTGACTGATTAAACACCTCTCCAACCTTCGTTCTTCCCTTTCCACCGTTTAAAACACCATTCCCACCGATTAATCGGTCAATTTAGGGTTTTTGCATCATTATAGGGTTTTCCTTAGATTTCATTCGAGTCATTCCTCGATCTCGTGTTCCTCATCATTCCGCTGCATCGTTACTCGTCGGAGGGAGCTTCGAGGAGTCCGCATCGCGCCTTCGGTCACTTCTCGAAGCCGCTCTTCCATTAGTTGGTATCAGAGCTCAAGTTCTTCCACGTGCTTCAAAGCTAAGTATCTCTCTCTGTTGTTTCGATTTTGTTGTCATTTGTTTCGCATTTATGTTTTGATTGTTTGCATTTTGTTTCGTTCAATTTTCGCGTTGTTTCGATTCGTATCGCGTTATCTGTTTTCCTTGTTTTTGTTAGTTTCATCTCTCTGTTTGAGTTGTTTAAATAGGTTTCAATATTGTGTTGAGTCGTTCTGTGCCTTGAGTCAGTGTTTTAATCACTTTAATTCGGTGCAAGTTTTTGTTTGAGTCTTTTAATTTCTAAATCTATTTCTGTGTTGTCAACATTATGTTGTTTGTTATAATTGTCAATCAAATATGAGTTTAACTAGTTGTTGCTTGTATTTTGTGATTCATTTGAGTTTCCTGCACTGAGTAAGTTATGTTCACCATATATAAGCTATGACATTTGGATAAATGAGCTTGGTGGCAAATTTCAGTGGTAGAGATAATGAATCTCATGTTTTGTGAATCTGTTTTGATCTTTGCAACACTACAATCAGTTTTAATTTTTTTTTATTGAAGTCTGGTTATGAATTTGAGCTGTTGTCCAATAGCAAGTGCATACTGTAAAGATCAATCAAAGGCATAACCTAGATCAGTTTCACATTGTGAAAAATAGTTTAGCATATTCTGCATTACTTTGCTTGAGTCTAGTTTTTCTATTTTAAATCTGGTTTTAGCACTTAGATCATTTCTAACCATGTTCTGCATTATTCTAATGTTTGTTCCACTTTTGTGTGTTGTTTGAGTCCTGTGATTTGTGCACAAGCTGTTTCAACATTTGAGTCAAAGTTTGGTTGGTTGAATTGCTTATTGTGAGTGAGTTTGGGGGCTGAACTATTAAAATTTTGAAAGAATTTGTTTCTGTTTCATTAAGCTGTTTAAACCAGTTTGAATTATGCATTAAAACTTGTTGAAGCAAAGAGATTCTCAGTTTTAGCTACCTTGTGTATTTTCACTACTTGAACCACCAAATTTTTTACCATTGTTTTCTTTAACAAGTTGTTGTTTCTGTGTTCTGAATTTTGGAATTGGTGCATTTGAAATTGAGTTGTCATTGCAGCAAAAGCTTGGTCATTCGTTTTACATGTAAAACAATTCAAAAGAAACATTTATGTAGTTCTAAAAAGCTGAAAGACCAGTGCAATTGACTTTTATGAAAGCTGATGCATTAGAAAAACTGCCTTTTCTCTTAGGCATTTTATGGGACAATTTCAACCAATTCTGAACTGAGTTTGAATTTGGTGCAAATGCAACTTGTTTGGGTTTTTATTGCTTTTAACATCTGATCTAGTTCTGTTCTTAGGATTCTATTTGTGTGCCAGTTTTTCTAAATTGCCTTTTTCTTGCTTGTCTTGATTGACTTTCTTGTCTACATTACATGTAAAATTTGTTCAGCTGATCTTAATTGAAGCTTTTGTTGTTTTTGTAATCTGGTCTACAGTTGATCTAGAGTACTTGCTCTATTGTGTTGTCATTGCTTTGTGGCTGTCCTGTTCTGATTTTTGACTTTGCCTTAGCCTAGCCATTCTTGATTGAGAAGCTTTTACACTCTGGTTTCTGGAATTTAAAAGAAGGTTTGTGTGCTTGGTCGCTGATACACAAAATTTTTTATCCCCAACAACGGCGCCAAAAACTTGTTAACACTTTGGCAAGTGTACCGAATCGTATCAAGTAATAATAAATCGTAAGACCAAGTATCGTTTCCCAAGAGACTCAAGGCCTAAACAGTTATGTGATTTCTTGATTAAATTAGACTTGTAAATGAAATCATCGTGTTTAGATTACGGAAAATAAACATGAATGCAAGTGTTGATCAATTGGATTGAAAGAGCAAAAGTGATTGATGTAAAATATAGAATGATGATGTTGTTGGGGTTTACGACTTATCCTATCCACTCTCATGTATTTATGAATTCATCTTCTTCATTAATGTTAATGCTACTTTCTAATTTACCTTAAACCCGATGTCTTAGTGAAGAAAGCCTAATCCTAATTACTAGTTCATAATGTCTTGTCTCCCTAGCAATTAATCATGCATTACATTCGCACAGAAGCTTAAAGGCAAGTGAACCTCCTAATCCTATGTCTAGGTAATATTGCTTCCGGGAGAATTTCCCCAATTCTAGATTTACCTATATGTGTCCATATTGATAACATCAATGATCATGCAATTGAATGAATTAAACAAAGCATGCATAGAGTATAGAGGAAAAACCCTAACAATTAATAAAGTAAAGCATATAAAATCAAAAATCAATTCAATACATGAGAGTTTCAACGGATTACATCGTTTCCCCAACAACAATGGAGGTTTAGTTCACCATAGACATGGTGAAACTAGATGAAAATAGTGAAAAGAATGAAAGATAGAACCCTAAAAGTATAAGATCATAGCTTCTGCATCCAAAATCCGCCTCCAAGGGGTGAAAGGAGTGTGATTTCGCCTCTTTCTATCCAAAGATATAAACCCTTATTCGACTAAACCCTTATATAGTTTATTAAAAATACAGAAAATTGGCCCAAGCCCAAGAAGACAGCGCTCAGCGGTAGAATTGCGCTTAGCGGTAAGTGCGACACTCAGAATGACGCTCAATGGTGGCGCTTAAGCATGAGATAGTGTATTCAACATCAAGCTTGGCGCTCAGCGGTGAAGGTGGCTGCGATTCTTCTTTTGTGCACTTTTTCTTCCTTTCCTGATACCAACTCCTTGCTACTTCAACTTCTTTCATCTAATTCCTCTAAATTCCTGCCAAAACAAGGAAAACCAAGCATAAAACCCATCCAATTCTCTTATTCTCTTAACTTAAGTAAAATCATGATTTCAAGCTAGTTTCTAAGTCATAAAGGGTGTTTTTAGTATCCAAACTAAGTATAAAAATAACGGTTTTTCAACCGTTATCACAACCCCAAACTTAGAACTTTGTTTGTCCTCAAGCAGACAAGATGTAACTCAGTCTTCCACCAATCAATACAAATGTTCAACACATTCTAAAACTCTTTCTTTCAAGACAAGTAATTTCTCAACTCAGCTCATCGAACAGAATTCAGTCAAGATGCACACATGCCATGATTCAAAATAGTTCATCATGGTGTTCACATATTACAATATCCAACAGATGCTATTCTCATGAATGATCAATTAACTAAGCATAGATGTAATCATGTGCTCATGGAATTATTCCTCACCAAAGATAAAGTGTTTCACTCAATCACACAAGTGTATATAGAGGTCACTCATTCACTTTACTATCACAATGTCACATGAATCAACTTTGCCTTTAATTTAACGACAATCAAATATACTCACAAGTAAGCATCATTACAAGGACTTTTCTATGGCTTATAATGTGGCTGGGCTAAAAAGAAAATTGGTTTTTCTGGATCACAAAATCCTTGAGTTAAGAAATTCCTTTACAACCATTCTTACTTCTTCCCAACTTTCCCTTGCATTGAGCTTTTCTTTTTCTTTCTTTTCTTTCCTTTTTCTTTTTCATTTGCTCAACACTTAGCTTAATGCTTATTTATTTTCCCTTTTCAAATCTCCCAACAACCCCAAACTTGAACCTTTATCAATATCAATAATATTCTCAACTTAACTCAAGGTAAAGATTTTCGCAAAGAGTTTTCAAATCCTGTTTAAAGTTAAAGGTTCAAAGGATAGAAAACATTGTGCTCTCTTTTATTGGGCTAAAATCATGCATTGGCTGAATAGGGATAACAACATATGGCCTTGATCATATGACACATGCAAGCAAGTGATTCAATCATAGAAACCTGGGCAAAGTCATTCATGCTTTCAAAGTGATAGCAATCATTCACAAAACCTCTGGAGTTCAAAACCTCACACAAGTTAATTTATTTCCCACATACACATCTTGCTTTGCATCATAATCACAATCATAACATCATGCATCTATTCACAAGTTTGTGAACAATCACCTGTATCAAGCATCCTGTGCAACATCTCAACAACAATCAATATCCAAGCATCACCAAGCAATACTTATCATGCACAAGTCAATATCAAACCATCACATCAGACAAAGTTTCAGACCGAGTACATCACAAAACAGAAGCAAATATAGTTCAGTAATACAAAACAAAAGATAAGACGAGTCCTGCTCTAGTGCTGATAGATATTGTTGTTGGGTTTTAGATTTCACCTAGTTTACTCACATCCATATATGCTTTCGTCTTCTTCATTAATGTTAATGCCACTTTCTAATTTACCTTAAACCCGATGTCTCGGTGAAGAAAGCCTAATCCTAATTACTACTTCATAATGTCTTGTCTCCCTAGCAATTAATCATGCATTACATTCGCACAGAAGCTTAAAGGCAATCGATCCTCCTATTCCTATGTCTAGGTAATATTGCTTCCAGGAGAATTTCCCCAGTTCTAGATTTCCCCGTATGTGTCCATATTGACAAAATCAATGATCATGCAATTGAATGAGTTAAACAAAGCATGCAAAGAGCAAAGAGGAAAAACCTTAACAATTAATGAAGTAAAGCATATATTAACAAGAATCAATTCAATACATGAGAGTTTAAGAGGTTACATCTTTCCCAACAACAAATAAGGTTTAGCTCTCCATTATCACGGAGAAACTAGATGAACAATGGAATGAAAGAATGGAAGAGATAGAAAAACCCGAGAAAGAGAAGAGGAGAGTCGTCACCATCTCCAAATCTACCCCTAGGGGGTGAAAAGTGTGTTTCTGTGCTTAAGCCATCAAAAGATACAATTCCTAGGACGTGCAAGTCCTTAAATAGAACATAAAAATAACAGAAAATAGGTCTAAGCCCACAAAAATAACAGAAAACAGGTCCAAGCCCACGTCGTCGGCGCTCAGCGGCACTTTTGGCGCTCAGCGGTAGTTGCGGCACTCAAATGACGCATGAACGTTCGATTTCACTTTTGACCGATCGGTTTTACACTGTTGACTGTTCGGCATGACTTCTACCACTTCATTCAGCTTCTCCTCTCACAAACTGTTCGGTTTGCCTATGTTTTTCTACAGCCGTTCGGTCCTCAGTTACACTGTTCGGCAGTTGTCTTTCTTGCTCACACCG
The DNA here is from genome assembly GCA_027742795.1 of Vigna hirtella. NCBI lineage: Eukaryota > Viridiplantae > Streptophyta > Magnoliopsida > Fabales > Fabaceae > Vigna > Vigna hirtella. Next base: position 73,210 of record JAHCHA010012477.1, on the reverse strand, counting down.
TTCGGCCTAGTTCCACCACCTTCACACCGTTTAGTCTCTATTATGAACTGTTTGGTCTTTGTCTTCTCCTCTATCTCACTGTTCGGACTGGGTTCTTAACCGTTCGGTTTGGATTCTCCCGCATCCTATCGTCCAGTCTAGTACTGTTTCTGTCTTTTATGGGTTCCAACTCCTTGCTACTTCAACTTCTTTCATCCAATTCATCTTAATTCCTGTCAAAACAAGGAAAACCAAGCATAAAACCCATCCAACTCTCTTATTTCCAAAACTTAAACAAAAGCATGATTTCAAGCTAGTTTCTAAGTCATAAAGGGAGTTTTTAATATCAAAATTAAGTATAAAAATAACGGTTTTTCAACCGTTATCAGGAGGGCGCTCGCCCAGTGGACATTGTTTTTCCAAGGCTCAAGCCTCTAGATAGGTGATGACAAATTTATGAACACCGAAAAACGGCGCCAAAAACTTGTTTAACAATCGGCAAGTGTGACCGAATCGTATCAAGTAATAAAACTTGGTAAGACCAAGTATCGTTCTTCCAAAGGACTCACGGCCTAGTTAGCTATATGATTTGTTGATTATTTAAGACTTGTTAACAATTGATTGTAGGTTTTAAATGCAAGAGACAATAATTAAACATGTATGCATGAATTTGATCAATGGAAAAGAGAAATACAAACACTTTAATGAATTAGATGGATGAGTATGTTGTTGGGGTAATCAATTTCATCTTATCCACTCTCATATACTTTAGGAATTCATCATTCTTTTCATCAATGTTAATGCCACTCTCTAAATCACCTTGCAAGAAGGCCTGTCCTTAATTACGAGTTCATACAATTCCTAACATTCCTAATAATTAATTCTGAAGCGCAGAAGCTTAACGGCAACCAACCCTCATATTCCTATGTCTAGGCAATATGCTATTGGGAGAATTTCCCCGGATATAGATTTCCCCATACGTTCCCATATCGACAAAATCAATAATCATGGCATTGAATGAGTTAAACAATGCAAGCTTTAAGCAAAGAGGAAAAACCCTAACTAATGATGAAAGAAAGCATGTATCTTAAAGTAAGATGTTAAAACACAAATTCCATATATGAGAGTTTCACAAGACTACATTGATTCCCCAACAACAATACAAGGTTTAGTTCACCATATTCATGGTGAAACTAGATGAACAATAATGAAAGAATGAAAGAGATAGAAAAACCCTAGAAAGAGAAGAGGAGAGTCGTCACCATCTCCCAATCTACCCCCAAGGGGTGAAAAGTGTGTTTCTGCTTCCTCCCAGCCAAAGATACAAACCCTAGGACGTCCTAAAGCTTATATACTATTCTAAAATATACAGAAAATTAGGCCCAAGCCCAAAATAGTGCCGCTCAGCGGTAAACTACCGCTCAGCGGTAAGTGTGTGAGTTGATTCTTCCCCCTGAGCGGCATTTTCACCCCTCAGCGGATCCAACGTGAGTTCCTGAGTGCCGCTCAGCGGTAAACTGCCGTTGAGTGGTAGTTGCGACTTCTCCTTTTGCACTTTTTGATGTCTTTTCTGATTCCATCTCTATCCTTCTTCACTTCTTTCACCAAATTCACCTTAAAACCTGCATAAAACACTGAAATCAAGCATAAACCTGTCCAGCTCTCTTATTTCTAAAAATATGACCAAAAGCATGATTTCAAGCTAATTTCTAAGTGTTAAAGGTTGCTTTTAGTATAAATTTTAAGCATGAAAATAACAGTTTTTCAACTGTTATCAATAGGGCGCCCAAGCTTCGTGCGGTTCCTCCTTTTGGTGCTTTTCCAGGCCTTTCTGAGCTCTAACTTCTTAGCACTTCATCTCTGCTTTCCGCATTCTCTCATTACCTATCAAAACAAGGGAAATTAGGCATAAAATCATCACATCCAACCTCAACTCTCTTATTCACACAACTTAATGAAAAAGCATGAGTCCAAGCAAGTTTCTAAGTGAAAAAGGGTGTATTTAGTATCAAAATTACATCACAAATAACGGTATTTTCAACCGTTAACATTTGGTGAGGAAGAGTTCTATGAATACATGATTACATTTTTTCTTAGTTAATTGATCATTCATGAGGATAACATCTGTTGGATATTATGTGATTATGTGAACATCATTATGAGTGATTTCTAATCAAAGCATGTGCACATCTTGAATGAATTATGTTTGATGAGTTGATTTGAGTAATTACTTGTCTTGGAAGAAAGAGTTTTTGAACATGTTGAACCATTGTATTGATTGGCGGAAGACTTAGTTATATCTTGTTTGCTTGAGTACAAGCAAAGTTCTAAGTTTGGGGTTGTGATAACGGTTGAAAAGCCGTTATTTTTATACTTAATTTTGTTACTAAAAACACCCTTTATGACTTAGAATCTAGCTTGAAATCATGCTTTTTGATTAAGTTATGAGAATAAGAGAGTTGAATGGGTTTTATGCTTATTTTTCCTTGTTTTGACAGGAATTAAGATGAATTAGATGAAGAAGTTGAAGTAGCAAGGAGCTAGAGTCAAGAAAGGCTGGAAAAGTGGCACATAAAAGAACCACTGTCTCACGCCTGGGCGCCACCGCTGAGCGCCACTTTAGTTCTGAAAGCACTGTTTCACGCTCGGGCGCCACCGCGAAGCGCCAGTTTGGTTTTGAAAGCACTGTTTCACGCTTGGGCGTCACCGCTGAGCGTCAAAAGAGTGTCGCAGCTACCGTTGAGCGCCCTTTTGGGCCACTGAGTGCTGACGACGTGGGCTTGGCCTATTTTTCTGTATTTTTAATGAACTATTTAAGGTTTTGGACGTTCTAGGGTTCAGATCTTTGGACAGAAAGAGGCGAAAATAAACTCCTTTCTCCCCTTGGAGGCGGATTTTGGATGTGGAAGCTCTGATCTTACACTTTTAAGGTTTTATCTTTCATTCTTTTTATTATTTTCATCTAGTTTCACCATGTCTATGGTGAACTAAACCTCCATTGTTGTTCAATGATAACGGTTGGAAAATCGTTATTTTTATACTTAATTTTGATATTAAAAACACCCTTTTTTACTTACAAGCTTGCTTGAACTCATGTTTTTGCTTTAGTTTTGTGAATAAGAGAGTTGAAGGTGAATTTAATGGTTTTGTGCTAGATTCCCTTGATTTTGTAGGCTAATTGAATGATTTGAAAGCAGAGTTAAAGTACCGAATGGTTGGAATGCAGAAAACTTAACTAGAATGGAGAAAAGTCAACCAGAGTGCAGAAAAGTTGCATTGAGCGGAGAAGGGGCGCTGAGCGCCATTTTTAGTGCTAGTTTTCTTCTATTTCGCACCTGAGCGCCACCGCTGAGCGTCATTTGAGTGTCGCACCTACCGCTAAGCGCCGGCGACGCGTGTTGGGTTCACCTTTAAACATTGGCTCTAAGGGAGAAGAAAAACATTGCCTTGATCATTTGTAACAAGCAAGCAAGTGGTTCAATCATAGAAAATTAGGCAAAATCAACCATGCTTCCAAAGGAATATCACTCAATCAATCAAAAACTCTAGAGCCTAATCTCTCACAGGTTAACTCAAGTTCCACAATTTGATAAACATCCTGCCCATCATATTAATCACAATTGAAATCATGCATATGTTTTTAACAATACTATATGAGCAACCACCATCTATGCTTAAAAACTTCACCAATCATTAACTTACATCATAAAACAATAGAGCAAGCATAAGAATATTACTCATCACAAACAATTTACCACATCATACCAATCATTGCAGTACAATTCATGAAACCAAGTACATAAACAAAAATAAATAAAAAAATTCAAATAAACAAAAACAAAAAAAAATCCTCATCCTGCAACATCCATCAATAGATGCTCTCAACTGAATCTTCCAGCATCCATCAGTAGATGCGAATCCTTATCATCAACATCCATTAGTAGATGCTAATCTTTCTCATCTTCATCGGCATCCATCAGTAGATGCCTTTAGTAGCATCCATCAGTAGATACCTTTAGTAGCATCCATCAGTAGACGCTATCATTCATCACCCTCATCATAGCAGCATCCATTAGTAGATGCTATCATTCCTGCAAAGTAAATTCAAATCCAAAAGAAAAAGTCAGAAATTGGGTTGCCTCCCAATAAGCGCTTGTTTAACATCACGAGCCTGACCCAAAATCCTCCAGCATCCTTCAGTAGATGCATATCTTTATCACCAACACCCATCAGTAGGTGTATACAAACATAGTATCCTTCATTAGATACTCTTCCACTAACATCCACCAGTAGATGCAAATCTTTTTCATCAACACTCATCAGTAAGTGTCTGATAGCATAGTATCCTTCAGTAGATACTCAATCACCTGGCATCCATCAGTAGATGTTGTGCTTCTTCTCTTGATGATCTTGTGCTCCTAGTACATATTTTCGAATTTTATCCTGCAAACACTAAAGAACACTGCACTAGAGCACCCAATTAGCACAAACAGATAAAAAAGTAAAAAAAAAAGAGAAAAAAATGAAGAGATAGAAAGATAAAAAGGATGAAAAGATAAAACTATAGAAAGATAGAAAGAGAAAAGAAAAAAAAATAGAAAGATAGAAGGATAGAAAGAAAAAATAAAAAGATAGAAGAAAGATAGAAGGATAGAAAGATAGAAAGAAAAAATAAAAAAAGTCAAAGGATAAAAATAAAAATAAAAAGATAAACAGAAAAAATAAAAAGATAAAAAACAAACTAAAAAGATAAAAAAGAGAAAAAGATAAAAAGAGAAAAAATAAAAGAGAAAAAGATTAAAAAAATAAAAAGATTAAAAAAATAAAAAGATAAAAAAAAAATAAAAAGATAAAAAGATAAAAAGAAAAAATAAAAAGAGAAAAAGATAAAAAGATAAAAGGATGAAAAGATAGAAAGATATAAAGAAATAAAAAGATAAAAATTAAAGATAAATTCTAATCGGATAAGAATCACACAAATAGAATAGATATACCACGAGTCCCCTGCAGCGGCGCCAAAAACTTGATGAACAAATTTTCAATCCCCGAAAAACGGAGTCAAAAACTTGTTAACCCTCGGCAAGTGTAACCGAATCGTATCAAGTAATAAACCTGGTAAGACCAAGTATCATTCTCCCAAAGGACTCACGACACTAAACAGTTATGTGATTACTCAACTGATTAAGACTCTAAAGAAAATATTTTGGGGTTTTTGAATGCAAATGCAATAAAATAAACATGAATGCAATTTGATCAATTGAGGCTAAACACAATAATGAATGAATGAAGTTGATGATATTGTTGTTGGGGTTTAGATTTCACCTAATTTATTCTCATGTATTTATGAATTCGTCTTTCTTTTCATTAATGCTAATGTCACTCTCTAAATTACCTTAAACCCGTTGTCTCGGCAAAGAAAGCCTAATCATAATCACTAGTTTACAATGTCTTGTCTCCCTAGCAATGAATCATCCATTATAGCGAACAGAAGCTTACAGGCAACCAACCATCATACTCCTATGTCTAGGTTTATACTACTGTTGGGAGAGATTCCCCAGATCTAGATTTCCCCGTATGTGTCCATATCGACAACACACCTAATCATGACATCGAATGAGTTAAACAATGCATGCTTTGAGCAAAGAGGAAAAACCCTAACAATTAATGAAAGAAAGCATGTATCTTATAAAAGATCTTGAAGAACAAATTCAATACATGAGAGTTTAAGAAGGTTACATCTTTCCCAACAACAATAAGGTGTTAGCAAAATGATGAAGATGAAGTTTTGATGATGTCCAAATCAAGTCAAGATATATCAAAATTCATGAAGATCCTTTGAAGACTTGTTTTTGTTATAAAAAGCTTTTGTAATAATTATAGTTTACGGTTTAGAACTTAGATTTGTAGTAGGTTTTGATTCTTGTACTTTCATACTTTGTATTTGCTGTTCAGAATAAAAAACACACGGTTTTAATCGATTAAATCAAGTATTAATCGATTAAAACATTGCAGGTGCTGAAAACTCAACTGGCATGGAAATAATCGATTAATACCTATTTTAATCGATTAATCCTTAAAATAATCGATTAAAGATGACCGTTGGAGTTTTCTGACTTTTGAAACCTAGTCGTTGTACTCATGTTAATCGATTAACACTTGTATTAATCGATTAAAAGCGTTAAATGGCTGGAAACGAAGAACAAAAGAGTATTTGCGTGAGTCTATAAATAGGCTCTCATTTTCCATCAACAGCAACTCTTCCCTTGTGCTCTAGTACTCAGAAATCATTGAGACTTGGGTGTTCTTGTTCGGCTTGTGAAACTCGTGTCTGTGGAGCTGGTGAAGTGGTGCTATGGTGACAGTGGAAATAGTCGGTTCATCCTTGGTGTGTCTAAGGAGGTGTTCAGAAGAGGAAGTTCATCCTTCGTGAAGTATTCAGAGGAGGTGTTCATCCTTTCTAAAGACTCAAAGGAGGTGCAGGTTCATCTCTTGTGGTATCAAGAGAGGTGTTTTCTAAACTTTTACAAATTGTTTCTTTGTGATTGTAATTTGTAATTGTTTTGTGAGTAGTGAACTGTTTATCTTGTTTTGAGATAAGCGACTGGACGTAGGATTGGTAAGATCCGAACCAGGATAAAATCATCTGTGTAAATTTCTCTCAACCTTACTCTCTTTATTTGTCTTTATTATTTGCTTGGTAAGTTTAATTGAGTAGAAATTAAAAGGCACACGTTCGTATTAAAAACCCTCTTGGTTTGTCATTCCATGCTAACAATTTCACTGCAGCCGCTCTGACATAAGGGTTAGCCCTCCATCGTCATGGAAGAACTAGATGAATAATGGAATGAAAGAATGAAAGAGATAGAAAAACTCGAGAAAGAGAAGAGGAGAGTCGTCATCATCCCCAAATCTACCTCCAAGGGGTGAAAAGTGTGTTTTTATGCTTAAGCCATCAAAAGATACAATCCCTAGGACGTGCAAGTCCTTAAATAGAACATAAAAATAACAGGAACCAGGTCCAAGCCCATAAAAATTACAGAAAAGTGGCCCAAGGCCCATAAAAACGCCTCTCAGCGGTAAGTGTGAGTCTTCAATTTTGCCCCTCAACTGTTGTTTTTTCCCCCTCAGCGGTGATTTCGGCACCTGAAAACTAGCGCTCAGCGGAAATTACCGCTCGGCGCAACTTTTTCTGCACTCTGGTTGACTTTTCTACATCTGGTTGACTGGTTGACTTTTCTACATTCCAACCATTCGGTACTTTAACTCTTCTTTCAAATCATTCCAATAACCTATAAAATCAAGGGAATCTAGCACAAAACCATTAAATTTAACTCTCTTATTCACAAAACTAAAGCAAAAACATGAGTTCAAGCAAGCTTCTAAGTCAAAAAGGGTGTTTTTAATATCAAAATTAAGTATAAAAATAACGGTTTTTCAACCATTATTAGCGACGTGTGTTTTGGGCCAGTTTTCTGCTATTTTTATGATCTGTTTTGGGCCTGGACCCGTTTTCTGTTATTTTTCTGCCCTATTTAAGGACTTGCACGTCCTAAGGATTGTATCTTTTGATGACTTGAGCACAGAAACACACTTTTCACCCCTTGGGGGTAGATTTGGTGTTGCGTGAGTCTCCTATTCTCTTTCTAGGGTTTTTCTATCTCTTTCATTCCATTGTTCATCTAGTTTCTCCATGATCATGGGGAACTAAACCTTATTTTTTGTTGGGAAAGATGTAACCTCTTAAACTCTCATGTATTGAATTGATTCTTATTATAAATGCTTTACTTCATTAATTGTTAGGGTTTTTCCTCTTTACTCTTTGCATGCTTTGTTTAACTCATTCAATTGCATGATCTTTGATTTTGTCGATATGGACACATATGGGGAAATTTAGAACTTGGGAAATTCTCCCGGAAGCAATATTACCTAGACATAGGAATAGGAGGATCGATTGCCTTTAAGCTTCTATGCGAATGTAATGCATGATTAATTGCTAGGGAGACAAGACATTTTGAACTAGTAATTAGGAGTAGGCTTTCTTCACCGAGACATCGCGTTTAAGGTAAATTAGAAAGTGGCATTAACATTAATGAAGAAGATGAATTCCTATATGCATGAGAGTAAATTAAGTGATATCTAAACCCAACAACAATATCATAAACTTCATCCATTCATTCTTGTGTTTAGCCTCAATTGATCAAATTGCATTCATGTTTATTTTATTGCATTTGCATTCAAAAACCTCAAAATTTGTTCTTTGGAGTCTTAATTAATTGAGTAATGACATAACTGTTTAGTGTCGTGAGTCTCTTGGGAAACGATACTTGGTCTTACCATTTATTATTACTTGATATGATTCGGTACACTTGTCGAGGTCTTAACAAGTTTTTGACTCCATTTTCGGGGATTAAAAATTTGTTTATCATTGGGGAAACGATACTTGGTCTTACCAATTATTATTACTTGATACGATTCGGTACACTTGCCGAAGTGTTAACATTGAGCCTATGCTTTCCCCTGTTCTTTGTTTTCAAGCTCAATTAATTAGCTTTAAGTGAAAAACCATGATTACCTTAACCTTAGGGAATTTTGGAGCTTTGGATTTGTTTTAGGAACAAGTGTGGTCTTCTTGGGGATTCTTGTGAATTAGCTAGTTGGCTCCTCTTCTTGTTTGTTTTTGTAAATATGTTGTGTATCTTGTCTCTTACAGTTGTGTCGTAAATAGAGAGAAAACAAAAGAGACAAGATGAGAAAAGAAAAAAATTTACAGAAAAAACCTTTTGATTTGTAGCTTTTCATCCAAATGTTATCCTCCCTTGTCCTTGGCCCCATTACAACCATGAAAAAACCTTTTGATTTGAACATGCATAACTTTTGAGTGTTGTTATTAGAGGCTTGCCAAGTCTATTTGTGTTTTCTTTCTTGAGTGCATTGAGTTGACATTGTTTTCCCTAGACACTTGAGAGAAACAGTGATAATGCATCTGTGAGGTGATGTTGCTTTTGATTCACTGATCGAGGCCGTACCCGAATCAAATTTAATGTTCAATTAAATGCAGTATACTAGGAGAATGACGCCTAGGTCGTCTCTCAAGGACCAATTTGGTTTAGGAATTTGATCAAACACGTAGTGGGGGTGGAATTAGACAGTTTTGAACTAGAAATTAACAAACTCAAACACGAATTTCACACAATTCAAAGACAGGTTGGTCATTAGCTCTGTTACACACTTCCAATCCCCGATCAACAATCAATTAAACGTTGCTTTCACCCTATTCCAACATCAATCAACCAACTAAGCGAAGATCAATTGGATCTCCTAAATTCGAATTAAGCAAACAAATTGAACACGTTCAATCGATTATGCACCATACAGATTAATGACTAAGCGAACATTAAACCTCAAATTAGACCACTACGTGTATCCTAATTGCAGCTGCACAAACAGATTGGATGTGAGCAAAGTTAGAGCAGTAGATTCATTACAACAATACAGAAACCTCATGGAAGCAATGTAACATCACTAATTACCAACCCAGCACAATTAAGCTTCCATTAATTACAAAATGCAGAACACAGTGCAATGGCAAAATCCTAAAATGCGTGCACCAGAACCTCACCCTAAACGCACTAGGAAACCCATAAAATGCACACGCACCCAAAACTCAACCCCAAAATGCAAAACGAAACCCCAATGCAAAAAATTAAAGCTACTAGAACAAGAAACCAAAAATGAAAATCAATTGAGAAACATCAAATAGAAAATGAAAATCAATTGACAACATTAAACAAAAAACGAAAATCAAGGTACTGAAACAAAAATTGGGGAAAAACGGAAATGGAAGAACGAAATTGAAGCTTCAAACAGAAAACGAAAATGGCTACCAAAGGTTAAAGCTAGAACGAAATTTAAACAATAAAGGAGAAAGGAAATTGAAATCTAAAACAAACTTCCATTAAATTGTAAAATGTAAAGTGTAGCCAAGAAGCCTTTAAGGAGGAGTTGTTCTACTATTCCATAAGGCCAAAAAAACGTGAGTGAGGGACATTTTTCCCCCTTTGGGTCCTCAAACCCTAGTCCTAGGTCAGCCCACAAGTGGGGCTTTTAGTATTTTGACCCAAAAATGGCCTAATGGTCCAAATTTGTCCAAAAATACACTTAAAACAAATTTACAGTAGAATTAACTCTAAAACGCCTATGTGGAGAGTGGTTGTTGACATTCTTGCCCTCTTGAAGTCCCAAAATAATATTCCAAATAATTCCCTACAATTAATAATGTAAATAATTAGCCTCAAATAATTCAAATTAATTAAAATAAGAATTATTGGCCAAATTAAGCCCAAATATCAAAACTGAGGAAATATTGGACAATTAAGCACAATTCCCTAATCAAATGTAGTACAAAAAGCTAAGTGAATAGTGTAAAAATATTGACTCATCATGCACCTCTTGAGCTGATTAATTATTTTGCCATGTCTTGAATTGCTTGGATGTTTTCCATGAGTATCTACTCTATCTCTGATTATCTGTGTGATGGATGTTGTCTACTACTTTTCTCTTTCCAGGATTCATTGAGGATTGTGTAAATCTGTTTTTTACTTGTGTGTCTTTTTTGTTTTTGTTTTTGTTTCTTAAGGTTGTGTCACTCTCTTCATGTCTCTTGAATTGTTCCTTGTTATGCGTCTTGATTTTGCCCAGGAGTGCAAAAGACTAAGTGTGGTCTATTTTGATAAATCATTATTTTGTATTATTCACTTAGCTTTTCGCACCAAATTGTGTTAGTGAATTGTGTTTAATTATCCATTATTGTCTCATTTTCACTATTTGAGCTTAATTTGACTAATAATTCTTATTTTAATTAATTTTAATTATTTTGTCTTAATTATCCCAATTATTATTTGTAGGGCAAATTTTGGAATCATATTTTGGAACAAGAAGAGTTTGGCCACGTCAACATTATAGTTTAATTTCGTTTTAAATTTGTTTATAATGTAATTGGGTCAAACTTTATGACTTTGGGCCCACTTTTAGTCAACATTTAGGAGAAGCCCATTAGAAGATCATTTTCGTAATTTGGGGTCTATAAACCCCAAATCAGATTTCACTTTCCTTTCTCTTCCCCCATTTTCACGTTTTTCTCTAGGGCTTTAGGCTCTTGGGCATTTTCTTCCTCACCCCCCGGGGTTTTAGGTTTTGTTCTCTTTCTCTTTCTTTGTAATGAATCATTTATGTTTTCAAATGCAATTTCGTTTCTTGCTTCCAATTTCCTTTGTTGTTTCGTTTCATGCTTCTAATTTCATGTGGTGTTTCATTTCATGCTTTCATTGTAATTTGCATTTCCATTTGCTTCCTGATGAGTCGATATTTTCTTGACTTCACCTAGTTTATTGTACCGGATTTAATCAGAGAATTGTGCCTGAATGTCCAGTATTTCCCCATTTTTGCTAATTGTGCTTAATTTGACCAGAAATTCTTATTTTAATTAATTTGAATTATCTGAGGCTAATTATTTGCATTGTTAATTGTAGGGAAATTGTTGGATAATATTTTGGGACTTAAAGAGAAATGCCACATCAATTATATTTTAAGCTAAAATGAGAGGAGGTGTGAATTTCATTTTTTGGGTGCTTCAAATGGAAAAGGAGGTGTGCACAAAGAAAAAGGCAGCAACACACCCGGCCCATGGAAATTAATTGGAGTGGTGCTGGAATGAGGAGGGCAGATTCATTTTAGAAGAAAGTAGATGCACAAGCACTGAAGTGGTGTCACGGCTGGAAGCATATGAGGGAGTGCTGATTTCATTTGTTTTTAATCATGGATGGTCCAGCAGAGGCAGCAGCAACACGGCCCACACTTGGAAGGACGTCCAGGAGATGACACGGCCCATGGCAATTAGCACAGCAGCGGGTGGTGTCCAAAGAAGAAGCCTTCAAGCAACAGCAACACGCATCCACGGAGGGCTTCATTCACGCGTCCATGCAAGTTGTCTAGTAGCTGACGCGCCCAACAATATCATCCAGCTTTGAGAGGGGTGCACGTCCAGCAAGCTCGGAAGAAGGGCAACACACGGCCCAGAGAAAAAGAAGCACGCTGCTGGCTGGATCGGGAGGAACGCGTCCAGCACATTATATTCTCATTGGAAATAGGAGAGGGGTCTCGGCCTGGACGTGGCAGCCGCCACCCACTTAGAAGCATTTTTTTTATCTTTGTTGATTCTTCATTTCCGTCTTTCAAAGCTCATCATCACAGAAGTTCACTGTTGCATTGAATGCTTGCTTAATGTTTGGTTGCAAGCTGAGTGAAGAAGCGGTGATTTCCTTTTGCTTTCAAATGGAGAATGGTTGGGCTCTAGCCGCCACGGTAGAAAGAGAGGGAGAACCACCGAGAGAAATGTAGTGCACACGGTGATTTACCTTAGAGGACGAAGACACGCTGCACGAAGTTGAGATGGGTGGCACGTGAATTGGAGGAAGAGGTGCTCTCGGTTTTATTCTGGAAAAGAGAGCGGTGCATTCAGCTTTTCAAGTGCTGCCCCATTTCTCTGTTTGCATTTAAATGCTTAGTTTGCATCTTAAATTGGTTCACACACTTTCTTGAAGTTACATTCCAGTTGCACGGGTTTCTAAGTTACAATGTGCTTTTCAATTATTAGCTTGAATGTTACAATTTTTTATTCATGCTGCAATGATACTTCTTTGTCTAAATTAGAAATGACATTCTAATGATTCACGCAACTTGCATTAAATTTTATTCTGCGGCATTGTGCTTTAAATTGGTGCGTTACATTCAAAAGTAATATATGCATTTTCGATAAATTTTAGTTTCGTTGCTTGTGCTTCCAAGTCTGTTGCTTGTGCTTCCAAGGCCGACGCAAGCAGCAGCTTAGGGATTTGATGAAATAGGACCGTTCAGTTCACTATTTTCGTTCACTATGATGTCTACTATTTTCGGATTATTGTTTCTATTCAATATGTTGCTGTCTATTTTGTTCAGCTTCTTTATCTTTCTGCATTTTCAATTTTCTCACTTGCTTTAGAGATCGTTCGGTCTCAATGTAGAACCGTTCGGTCATCTGTAGGACCGTTCGGTCTTCATGTTTTATTCATTTATTTCAATGTTTTCAATTATGTTCGATTGTTTTTAATTTCCAGTTTTAATTTAGTTTATTTACAATCACAAAAACACTTTCAAACCCCCCCCCACTACGTGTTTGACCTAAGACTCGAACCACATTTGGTCCTTGAGAGACGACCTAGGAGTCACTTCCTAGCACTGTATTGCATTCTTTAATGCACATAAAATTTGAGGGGCCGCGACAGCCGTATCAAATTTTGGCGTCGTTGCCGGGGACCAACGGTTCGGTCTTAGGTCTTTTATTGTGTTAGTGTGTGTTGTGTTTTGTCTTGTGTTGTGAGTGTGATGTTTTGTTTCGTGTGTGTTATTGTGTGTGCGTGTTGCATGTTTAATTGTGTTGAGTTTTTTTTGTTTCGTAATTTTTAGCATTTCCTTTCTACCTTCCCCCTTCTTTCACCATGTCTACCTATTTTGATTATGTGAATACTGCTTCTTCTGCTTGTGCCTATAATTATGATTCTTCTTCTGCATCTAACTCTGAGTACAGTCCTCATGTATATTCTACTGATTTCTATGTTGAGAACAATATGACTCATCCTCTAACTCCTGAGAGTGCTCCTTGGGAGCCAGTTCCACTTGATGAGGAGGATATTCGTTGCGTTTTCAACACTGGATTGATACATTTGCTGCCCCAGTTTCATGGTTTTGCAAGTGAGTGCCCACATAAACATTTGGAGAAGTTCTATCTCATTTGCTCTGCAATGAAACCTCCAGATGTCCCAAATGATCACATTTTCATAAGAGCATTTTCACACTCATTACAAGGAGCAGCGAAAGATTGGGAATATTGTCTTCCTCCAGGATCCGTTACCAGTTGGGAAGATCTTGAGCATCAGTTTCTGAGCGAATTCTCCCCTGTGCAATATGGTTACAACAACGATCCTGGGTGGAATGATCCTAGCTTGGGATGGTATGATGCTCCACAACAATATCAGGAAGCACCATCTCAGAATGCTTGTATGACTCCACTAGTCCAGCAATACCAGAGTCAGAAACATGATGCTCCTGCCCAAATATCTCCTCAGCCTTCTACTTCTGAACCTACATTGGAGGAGTTATTGAAGCATATGGCCATGCAGAACATTCAGTTCATGCAAGAGACCAGAGCGTCCATTTAGAGTTTGAATGATCAGATAGGGCAGATGGCCACTCAGCTTAATCAGGAACAGTCTCAAGAATTAGAGGTATCTCCATTTCAGACTGTTAAGATTCCTGATGATGTTAGTGTCATCCACATAGGGGATGGGAACCAGAGTCATGTGCTCACTGTGCCACCTACTTTCCCATCGCCCTATGTCCCTACTCTTGCACATGAGGAGACTGATAAAGATTTTGAGGACCAGGCAGGTACGAGCAACACCTTTGAGCCAGGTAGACCACTTTCATCTTCCACCACTTTACCAATCTTCAGGGAAGTGGAGGTCAACATACCTCAATTTGATTATGTTGATGATTATGCTGTTGAGGGGTATATTGATGATTATATTGTTGATGAGCATGCTTTTCATTTCCACTCTTTGCATGATGAGAAACAACTTTTGTCATCCTATCTGAATACTTCTTATCCATGCACTGAACATGAGTATGAGTTTATGGTTGATATTGTTTCTAAATTTGAAAGTGATTCATGTTCTGAGAGTATAATTGAGGTTCAGTCTGATAAATTGGGATTGGGTGTTATACCTTTGCATGTCATTTCTTTGGAGCCACATTGCACTAACCATGTTGCAGGAGGTACACATGAATTTGATCAACAAACACCCACAATTGAAGACAAAGGTGCGAGCCTACAAAACAACTTGAAGATCAATAGGCACCGGTTGAACCTGCTCATCAACAATCCTTCCTTCTTAGATCCAGCTGTGGATGATATCTCCCTGCTAGATCAAATCTGGAGGGTGAAGCAATTCTTCCTTAAAACTTCCTTGCTGGATCCAATGGTGGAAGACATCTCCCTACAAGTCCAAAATTGGCAACTGCCACCATGACCAGGGGAGTTTTCTTTTTCCCTTCTTGATGGACGAGCACCCGAGGAGATGACGAATGAGCGTGTCATGAGCTCCTTCGAAGCTTCCTCCAGAGATGAACGCAGCGGAAAGTAGACGAAGCTCTAGATTGAGAGCTGACTCGAAGGAAACCGAGAGAATCGAAATCGATTACAGAAAACCCTAAAATCTTGAACAAACCCTAGAAAGGAGGGAAAACTCAAATTGGACCGATTAAACGGTTCAAACGTAAGATTGATCTTTTGTGCTAACCAAATATTCTAGGGTTTTGTTCTCTTGTGTATGCAGGAGGCAATTCGAACAAGGAGCAAGATAACTGCAGAACCTCTTCTTGAAGGTTTAGACGAGAGTAGACGGAGGAGAAGAATCCGAACATCTAGAGAACTTTTCCCTCCTCCGGAAACTCTATTGCAACCATCACCACAAGGTTCTGACCATAGCACAAAAAATATGGAGAACAATAATATCAGAAGAACTCTTGCTGATTACACCAATACAGCTGGACCTCAGCACTTTAACAGTATAGCTAGACCTAGAGTCAATGCAACTAACATGGAGGTCAAACCAGCATTGATTCAACTGGTGAAGAGCAATCAATTTAATGGATTATCTCATGAAAGCCCATATGAGCACCTCACTACATTTAATGAGATCTGCAACACAGTGAAAATCAATGGGGTGCCAGATGAAGCGATCAAACTTAGCTTGTTTCCTTTCTCATTAGGAGGCAATGCTAAGCTTTGGTTAAATTCTTTTCCAGAGGGAAGCTTCACAGAGTGGGAAGCAGTGGTAACCAAGTTTCTAAATAAATACTTCCCACAATCAAAGGTAAACAAAGGCAAGCAAGAGATTTCTTCATTCAGGCAGGGCATGGAAGAATCACTGGGTCATGCATGGGATAGATACAAAAGCTTGCTACGAAAAACACCCACGCATGGATTCGATGAAGTGGAAGTAGTCCTTACCTTCCTTGGAGGTCTTGGTTCACAAACCAAGATGATGCTTGATGCCTCAGCAGGAGGAAACATTAAATGGAAAACTCCAGAGGAAGCAACAGAAATTATTGAAAATATGGCTACTAGTGATAATGAGCTCAACAGTGAAAGAGGAGCTCCTATGCAACAGAAAGGAGTTCTACAATTACAGACACATGATGCCTTGCTAGCACAAAATAAAATTCTAACTCAACAGCTGGAGACTCTTACTAAAACACTTGCATAATTGCCTAAAGAGTTGAAAACTGCTGCACAGGTACAATCTCAGTTGTGTGAATTATGTGGGGGCGACCATATCAATGGTCAATGTGCCTTTCCAGCAGAAGCCGTAGAGGATGTGAACTACATGACCAATCAATACCGTCAAGGGAACTACAATCAAGGGTGGAAACCACACCCAAGTATTGGTCAAGGGCAAACTGGGCAAGCTGGTCAATTTAATAAGCAGCAGCAGCAACCCACCTTATGGCAGCAGATTTCTATGCTTAATGAAAGGTCCATGAGGATGGAAGAAACTCTTAATAATTTCATACAGAAAACTGAGTCTACCCAAAAGAGCACTGAAGCTGCTATAAAGAATTTGGAGATTCAGATGGGGCAGATTACTAAGCAGGTGGAAGAGAGGCCAGGTAAAAACTTTGGGGCTAATACTGAGGTTAACCCCAGAGAAGAATGCAAGGTGGTAGAGAGTACTAATGAAGAGATAGTTGAGTTAGAAGGAGGAGAAACAGAAGAGAAAAGAAAAATAGAGAGCAAAAATACTTTTCCTTTTCCAATAAATCAAGGGAAACAACTGGATTTCACAGAATTATTCAAGATGGTGGATAATGATGCACCTTGGGAGCAGATTCTACAACAAATTACGGTTTACAATAAATCTGATGAAGAAGTCTCTACAAAGAAAAGACGTAGAGATGATGAGGCAAAGAAGTGTAAAACTGTTAAAAAGGAGTCATTCCCTCCTAAAGCGACAGATCCAGGAGGTTTTT
>JAHCHA010012477.1:37309-56007 GCA_027742795.1 Vigna hirtella | reverse complement strand
ACTCTTTACTGGAGCAAATCGGCAATGTTAATGTGAAACCTGTAAAGGTTAATTTGGTGATGGCCGATGGATCTTCAAAGGAACCATGTGGGATTGAAGAGGACATTATAGTTTGTGTGGGTAAACTCCAGTTCTTGGCAGACTTTGTGGTGATGAAGATGGAGACAGAAAGGATACCTATCATTCTTGGAAGACCGTTTATGAAAACGGCCAAAGCCATTATTAATGTAAACGAAGGTATAGTGGTGCTCCAGGACCGAGAGGAGAGAGTTGTTGTAGATGTCTTTAAAGATGAGAGGCAAACACAGGAGGAAGAAGCTAGTTATAAAGCTGCATTTCAAGATGCACAAATGACTAGCCATCAAGATGAAAAGCCCAAGGTCACAGGTAACCATTGTTTGTTGTTTCAGGTGCATAAAGGAAAAAAGATTGGAAAAGGAGGGAAAGTTCCTGATGACTGGAAGAAAGGAAGACCCCAACTTGGTACACCTGTGAGAATCAAAAACAAGTTGTGGGTTGTGAAAGGCTATAAAGAGAAGGAGATGATAGAGATTGAATCTCCACATTTTAGAAGATTCAAAACAGTGCACAGGAAACAGCTGAGGAGTTGGTGGGATAACAACATCAACTATGAAGAAGGAACTTGAGCTTTACTGGGTCAAGCTAATGACGTTAAAAGAGCGCTTGCTGGGAGGCAACCCAGTGATTTAAAAACTTTTAATTTTATTTTGGTTTGTAATTTTTAATCTGTTGAACATTATTTTGTAAATATTTTGTTGAACATAGCATCTACTGAAGGATGTTAGTTGGATATAGCATCTACTGAAGGATGCTAAGTTTGTAACACCTACTGATGGGTGTTGGTAAGATTGTAACACCTACTGATGGGTGTTGGTGAGAAAATTTTGCACCTACTGATGGGTGTTGGTAAGTTTATAACACCTACTGATGGGTGTTGGTGGATTTTGGGTCAGGCTCGTGACGTTAAACAAGCGCTACCTGGGAGGCAACCCAATTGATTGATTTTTTTGTTTGTTTCATTTTAGTTGCATAATAGGGTTTGCATAAGTATTCTAAACATTGAATAACAGGGAACCAGTGAGGGGCATGTCTAGAAGGCACTTAGGTTAAGCAAGAAAGGAGAAGAGCACTTCACGAAAGTGCCGCTGAGCGGTACTCTTGCAGAATGGGCTTTAGTTTCCCCTTAGCGGAACCCGAGCCCATTAGGGTATTTTTATACCCCAAGCTGCTTCTTTGCGCAAACACTCCCACATACCTTTTCCAAGGTTCTCCACATCTTTTCCCTCTTCTCTTTTGAAAAATTTCTCTTCCACTCACTTTCTCACTAGTGTTTCATCAAAGTTTGGGGTTGGAAGAGAGCATCTTAGCTTGGAAGCATTCTCATTGCATCTAGTATCTCCACCCAAGTAAGTAAAAGCATTTTTGTTCATTCTAAGGTTCTTGATTTTGAATGTGATTGTCAAAGCATGAATATTTAGGGGTTTTGATTTCTATGCATGATTTGATGATATAATTGATGTTTGAACCGATTAAACTGCATGATTTTGATCTGGAAAACTGAAAATTGCATTTGGGTGGAGTTAGGACAGCTTAAAAAGAAGTTTTTCAAAATTCTGCAGAGTTACCGCTCAGGGGTAAATTGCCGCTGAGCGGCACTCTGCCAGACTTGATTTTTTTTGATTTGTTGCGTTCTGGAACGTGGCACTGGTGGCGCTGAGGGGTAAATCTGACCCTCAGCGGTGGTTTAGCTTCGAAAAGGAGTTGTATTCTGTGTTTGACTAATGATTAACATCATGTTCTGTGGTTTTGTATCTGTATTTGATTGCAGGAATGGCATCCTCTTCAGGAAAAAGATTGAAAACCATGGCAACCAAGAGAAAGGAAAAGGAACCAGAACAGCCCCATTCTAGTAGGTTCCTCTCTCGGAAACATGAGAAGCACTTCAAGGTGGTGCAAGACAGGAGACTCCTTATGGAGAGAAAAGTTGGAATGATACCTAACTTTGCTCCTCAATTTGGAGAGCAATTGTTAGGGAATGACTGGGGAAAGCTAGCCACATATCCTGCACCTGCCAACATAGTTGTGGTAAAAGAATTCTACACCAATGCAAAGAAGATTGGTGATTATCCAGCTGAAAATTATCTGGGCTATGTCAGAGGCCATGCTATCAGGTATGATCCTGATTCTATCAATAACTTCGGATACTGTGTGGGCTGGTGAGCAGTGCCAGTTTGTTCTTTGCATGGAGGAAGGGGCTGATTTTGAGGATGTAGAGAGAGTACTATGTATACCTGGAGGACACTTCCAAAGGAATAGATCTGGCTCAGTGGTAAACATTAGGAGGACTGATCTGACTTCTCTTGCAAAGTATTGGATGGCATTTTCTCATGCCAACATTCAGCCATGTTCACATGTGTCAGATATTACTCTCAGTAGGGCACTCTTCATCTACTGTGCTATCAGGAACTTAAATGTTAATATTGGGCAGGTGATAGCTGATGAGATTAGTGTGTGTGCCAATACCTCAAATAACAAAGCACCCCTAGGACATCCCTCCTTAATCACTCACCTTTGCAAGATAGCTGGGGTGGACACTTCTGCTCCACCATTTGAAAGGCCAAGAAAAGCCATTGATGAGGCCTATTACAGACAGTACTGTGGAGGTGAGGAGGCAGCTCAGCCAGTTCCACCACGTCGTGCTCGCAGAGAGAAAGGGCAAGCACAGAGCCAGACATCTGCTGAGACACATGAAGCAGAACCGTTCCAGATGAGGGACATGTACATGTCTCTTATAGGTGCTCAGTTACAGTCCATTCATAGAGGGCAGGTGGCTACTGCTGAGATGATTGTGGGGATGTATGATACACCTCCAGCTTACAGGTGGACTATGGAGGAATTCCATAATGTGGTAGCTTGGCCAGAGGAGTCGGTGCAAGGAGGAGCAGCTGAAGCTTCAGTTAAGGAGATGGAAGAAGATGAAGCTGATGATGATGATTCATTGGAAGATGATGAAGATGAGGAAGAAGAGGAAGATACAGAGGACAGCTCAGATTGATGAGGAGCTGAGATAGCATTTACTGATGAATGCTATCATGAACTTATGCTTTTGTTTGGGTTAATGTTCTGAACTTATTTACTTTTGTTTTAGATTAGGGATGATGTACTCTATTGGAAACCTGGTTTGTTATGATGGTTTGCTATTGACTGTGATTGTGTGATAAGTAATGCTTGATGATGATTTGAGATTGATTGATGTTGAGATGTGCACATAAAATGCTTATACAGGTGATTCACAAGCTTTGTGAACAAATGCAGGATATTATGATTGTGATTGTGAGATTAAGCAGGATGTGTATGTCAAATGTGAATAAGCTTATATGTGAGGTTTTGAGCTCCAGAGTTTTTATTGATTGAATGCTATTACTTTGAAAGCATGAATGATTTTGCCCAGGTTTTCTATGATTGAATCAATTGCTTATGTTGCATCATATGATCAAGGCCGTTTATTGGAACCCTTTTTATTGGCCAAATTTATAAAGTTAGCCCACTAAAAGAGAACACTTTGTGTTCTATCCTTTGAACCCTTAGCCTTGAACATAAATTGAAAATCCTTGTTGAAAAGCTTTACCTTCAGTTAAGTAGAAAATCTTGTGTGGTATTGATAAATGTTCAAGTTTGGGGTTGGTGAGAAAGCATGAAAAAGGAAAAGCATTGAGCTAAGAGCTAAGAATTAAGAATATGCAAAGAAAAAGAAAAAGAAAAGAAAAGAGAAGAAAAAGCAAAGCTCAATGCAAAAGGAAGTTGGAAAAAATAAGAATAACTGTGTTGTTATGATTCTCTTAACTCAAGGATTTTGTGATCCAGAAAAACCAATTTTCTTGTTAGCCCAGCCACGTTATAAGCCATTGAAAAGTCCTTGTGATGATGCATGCTTGTAAATGTTTTGATTGTGGTTAAACGAAAGGCAAAGTTGATTCATGTGACATTGTGATAGTGGAGTGAATGAGTGATTACCTCTTATACACTTATGTGTGAGTGAAACACTTTACATGGTGAGGAAGTATTCCATGAGCACATGAACATCCATGCTTAATTGATTGCTCATTCATGAAAAATAGCATTTGTTGGATATTAACTGACTTTGTGAACACTAAAGCATGTGCACATCTTAATTGAAATCTTGGTCATAAGTTTGATTGAAGTTTTTACTTATCTTGAAAAGAAGATTTTTGAATAAGTGAACCATCATATGAATTGGTAGAAGATTGAGTTACATCTTGTTTGCTTGAGGACAAGCAAAGTTCTAAGTTTGGGGTTGTGATAACAGTTGAAAAACTGTTATTTTTATGCTTAAAATTTATACTAAAAGCAACCTTTAACACTTAGAAACTAGCTTGAAATCATGCTTTTTGTCATATTTTCAGAAATAAGAGAGCTGGACAGGTTTATGCTTGATTTCAGTGTTTTTGTGCAGGTTTTAAGGTGAATTTGGTGAAAGAAGTGAAGAAGGGGAGAGATGGAATCAGAAAAGACATCAAAAAGTGCAAAAGAAGAAGCCGCAACTACCGCTCAGCGGCAGTTTACCGCTGAGCGGCACTCAGGAGTTCACGGGGGATCCGCTGAGGGGCAAAATGGCCGCTGAGGGGAAGAAACCAACTCACGCACTTACCGCTGAGCGGTACTTTACCGCTCAGCGGCACACTTATGGGCTTGGGCCTAAATTTTCTGTAATTTTAGAATAGTATATAAGCTTTAGGACGTCCTAGGGTTGGTATCTTTGGCAGAAACGAAGCAAACACTCTCTCTTCCACCCCTTTGAAGGAGGATCTTGGATGCTCAGGCTACCTCTTCACCTTTCTAGGGTTTTATCTTTCATTCTTCCATTATTATTCATCTAGTTTCACCATGAATATGGTGAACTAAACCTTGTATTGTTGTTGGGGAATCAATGTAGTCTTGTGAAACTCTCATATATGGAATTTGTTTTTACATCTTATATTTAAGACCTATGCTTTCTTTCATCAGTAGTTAGGGTTTTTCCTCTTTGCTCAATGCTTGCTTTGTTTAACTCATTCAATGCATGATTATTGATTTTGTCGATACGGGAACGTACGGGGAAGTCTAGATCCGGGGAATTTCTCCCAATAGTATATTGGTTGTCGTTAAGCTCCTGCACTAAAAGAACTAATTATTAGGAATGCTAGGAATTGTATGAACTCGTAATTAGGGATAGGCCTTCTTGCAAGGTAATTTAGAGAGTGGCATTAACAATGATGAAAAGAATGTTGAATTCCTAAAATATATGAGAGTGGATAAGATGAAATTGATAACCCCAACAACATACTCATCCATATATTCCATTGAAGTGTTTGTATTTTGTTTTAGCCATTGATCAAAACTCATGCATACATGTTTATTTTCTGTTTTGCATATTAAATTCCACTTATTTCGTTCTGAAGTCTTAAATAATCAATGAATCACATAACTAAACTAGGCCGTGAGTCCTTTGGGAGAACGATACTTGGTCTTACCGAGTTTATTACTTGAAACGATTCGGTCACACTTGCCGATTGTTCAACAAGTTTGTGGCGCCGTATTTCGGTGTTCATAAATTTGTCATCAACTCTCGTTGAAGCTATCAAATTAATACTACTTTTCAAGGCAACTTCAGTATTGCCAAGTAGTATTCAAGAAAGTAGAAAGGGTTGAAGTAACCCTGAGTCGTCTCCCAACGAACACGGAATTGCTTTTGAATATCTGTGACTCTTACGAATGCTATGCAATGCTTATGAATAAAAGTAATGGTTGAAGAGTGTTTAAAGATTAAATAAGAAACTTAAAAACAGTTACGATGAAATAGGCTAATTCCACTGCTTTTCCAAGATAGATTCATCATCGGTTATTCACGAATAATTGTTCAATTGATTATTGTTTAAGTTTCAAATTAATTAAAGTACATTCTTAATTAATTCGAGGGCGATCATGCATTTAACCAAAGTAAATTCTCAATCAAATGCAAAACCTTCCTAGATTATTCACAATAAATTCAACCAAAGTAGATTCTCAATCAAATTCTATTGTGTTTAATCATGTCTATTCTTAAATCTCCTAACCAAATTAAAAGCTAACCAATCAAAGTAAATTCTCAATTGATTATAGTTTAAATTATTACTAAACAATCAAAGTACATTCTCAATTGATAGTAAAAACCATTTAATCATATGAAAGTTCCTAAATTAAATCAAAGTAGATTCTCAATTAAACCTAGAAACCCTAGAACTCATATAATCAATATGCATGTAGATTCAAACACATTATGATGCAAAAATCTTTGCTTTTAACAAGATAGAGAGATGAAAGACATAGAGAGAACAACTTAAATCAATAACCAAAGTAAACAATTGCATTAACTGAACGTAACCTCAGAATCCGTCATGGAATTACAGCAGAATAACCCTAGATGCTTAACTTTCCATGAATGGAGTTGAATATAAGATGAAAGAAAAGTGAGAGGAGTATGAGAGAATGAATGACTGAAGTGAAGTTCCTCCTGGGTCTCTTAATATAGGGCTTGCTTGGGCTTGGACTCTGAATATTCAGTTGAAAGAATCTTTTATCTCATATCTTCCAAATAACTAAAAGATTTAGATAATTATAATATTATTTGGAACCTGTTGATATTCATAAATTAAATTAATTTAACAACTGAATTTTATCTTTTAGCTTTTTCTGACTTTCCAAAATTACACAAATGCCCTAAAACTTCCTCTATCTACACTTTAGCCCCTTCTGAGTTTCTGAAATTGCAAGAAAGCCCCTCAGTTTGACCACTTTTGACCAGAGGAGACTTGTTGACCTGCTTTGACCAGTTTTAACCCAGCTTGCACGCACCAATCAGAGCTTCACACGTGGCTGCCTTCTTCCTTCCCCAATTAGGGTTTCAGATTGGGGGAAAGGAGAAAGGTTTCCTCCTGCGCCGTCACGAGCGAAGATGCGAGAGGGTTCCTACTGTTTTTGGTTTTTCTGAGTGCAGGTTTGGTTTGACGTGCTGCCATGGTTGACGGTGACTATGCTGGGTTTGATGGCGGTGCGGCATGTGGTTATTGGCCGTGGAAGAAGGTGGTTGATGGCGGGAAGCGTGAATCGTGGTGTGTTGAGGAGGATGGAACTCGCAAGATGATGATGCCGCTTGAAGATTCTCGCAGCGGAGGTGTGATGCGGCAGTCATGGAGGTTTCGCTGTTGGTGGTTTTACGATATTGGCTTTCGCGATTCTGGGTCTGTGTTTCTTTGCAGGTTCTGATGCGGTGATGGAGGAAAGATTCACGGCGTGGTGGTGGCACGACAGTGACGGCAGCTGTTGATGGTTGCGTCAATGGTGCGCGAGAAGCGTGGCGTCGCGGCGGCCATGGATGTCGCGCTTTGGTGCTGGTGGCGCGACGAGGAAGATGGTGGCCTGAAGATTGTCCGGTCATGGCAGCGGCGTGATGGTGATGATTTCAGAGGAAGAGAGGCGCTGTGGTGGCGGGAGTGGTGGTCGCGGCAACGGCGCGGCGGCTTCGAACTCTTGCGTGAAGGAGAGAGTACTCTCGTGGTGGTGCTGCTGGCGGCGCTTGGTTGCGGCAAGATGGTGACCGACGGCGGTTGTGTGTGACGGCTCGACGGCGCTGAGGTTGGCGGCGGAGCGGCACAGCGGCAGTTGACGATGGTACGGCGGAAGCGGAACGGCGGCTTACGGCATTGGCGGCATTGGCGGCTAGGGTTTCTGTGGAGAAGGTGGAAGATGATGCTCATGGGTTAGGGCTGAGGTGGTGTGTTCTGACTAGTTCACTAGTGAGTGCAAGAATCAGTGATGTGGCATCATCTGAGTGGTTCAATGTGTTAGTGGTGGACTGCCACGTGGCATGATCTGGTGAAGTTTAGCTTAGGATGGGTGTGTATAGGAAACTTAGGGAGGTGTAGTAGAAATGGCTTACTGTTTGGGCTTGGTCTTTGGCCTGTTTCAAAAATAGGAGTGTATGTAGGGATTTTAGGGGGTGCAAGGGTAAAGTCTGCCTGTTTGGCCCATCTGTACATTATTTTCCAAATAAAACCTGATTTTGGGCCTTGAATTGCCATTTGAACCAATAGAACTTATAATTTCAGCTGCACAAATAAACGTAAGAATTTCCAAGAATAATTTATGCAATTAAAATCACTTTTTAAGTCCCTTTTAATTCCAAACACAATATATCAAATCATCACAATTCCTCTTTAAATCAATCATTCAAGCATAATTATCCCATCAAAAATTTGAATTTTAAAGCATAAATGTGGGCATAAATATGCACTCATCACAGGGTTTGAGAGGAGAGAGGGCTGGACGTGTGAGGAGCTAGCCGTCACCGAAGAGGAGAGTAGAGCTGGAGAAAGAAAGCACCCATGGAGGGCTACGTGGAGCAGAAGGACGGCTGGAAAAAAAAAGGGACACACGGAGATGTAGTTTTTCTATGAGCATTTCTTTTTTAAAAATGGGTACAATGTTGTTACGGGATGGGGGATGAAAATGGGGAATGAAATTGAGAAGCACCTTCACTTGTTCCAGAGGATAGACGCACGTAGCTATTTACTTCTTGGAGATTCACGTTTTCTTTAAAATTGAGAAGAGAGCACTGCCACAAGGAGCTGCACGCTGGGAGCTTGTTGTCACAGCTGTAAGGAAGCATCTTTCATTTTGGAGAAAGGCTTTACGTTAGCAAAGGTGTCATGCCTTGGTGAAAGGAATTTTCTTTTACTTTCTTCTAAAAAGCTACGTCCACTTCCAACATTTTCATTGCAATTGTCACATCCACTCTCGGTTACATCAATGTTTGTTTATTTTATTTATTTCATTTCAATGGTGCTTCAATTTATTTACGTGTTGGATTCAGCAAATGCACTTTTCTTCCAAACTTTATTCCCATTTTCTTCCAACCCTTATTCCATTTCAATTGGTACAAGTACTCTTAATTTATTAACTTACTAGTTGCATTCAATAACTTCCACACACTTGCTTCCGCTGATTTTTATTGAAATAAAGAGCACATTTCAATTTATTGCATTGAGTGAAAGGGGACGGCTGGAAGGGAGAGCAATTGATGCGCATGGTGATTGAGGGATTAAATTAGGATTTTTTAATTCAGCAGCAAGCACACACTGATTTTAATTTGAGTAGTTCACACATCTTGTTTTAGGACCGTTCAGTTTACTGTTTCTGTGCTCTATGTTATCTAATTGGTTCGACTTCTTTATCTTCCTGTATTTACAATCATTCGGTACTTTAATTTGACTGGTTGACTTTTCTATGTGCTCTATGTTTAATTTGACTTTTCTATGTGCTCTATGAAAATGGGGTGCTCTATGTGCTCTATGTTTAATTTGACTGGTTGACTTTTCTGGTTTCTGGTTGACTTTTCAGCATTCCAATCATACGGTACTTTAATTCTTCTTTCAAATCATTCAATTAGCCTACAAAATCAAGGGAATCTTGCTCAAAACCATTAAATTCACCTTCAACTCTCTTATTTACAAAACTAAAGCAAAAGTATGAGTTCAAGCTAGTTTTTAAGTCTTAAAGGTTGCTTTTGGTATCAATTTTAAGCATAAAAATAACGATTTTTAAACCGTTATCAGAGAGCTGCCACCATCTCCAATTCTACCCCCAAGGGGTAAAAAGTGTGTTTTTGCTTCGTCCCAACCAAAGATACAAACCCTAGGACGTCCTAAAGCTTATATACTATTCTAAAAAATACAAAAAATTAGGCCCAAGCCCATAAAAGTGCCGCTCAGCGGCAAGTGCGGCACTTCAGTTTTGCCCCTTGATAACAGTTGAAAAACTATTATTTTCATGCTTAAAATTGATACTAAAAGCAACCTTTAACACTTAGAAACTAGCTTGGAATCATGCTTTTGTTTATATTTGTGGAAATAAGAGAGTTGGACAAGTTTATGCTTGATTTCAGTGTTTTATGCAGGTTTTAAGGTGAATTTGATGAAAGAAGTGAAGAAGGATAGAGATGGAATCAGAATTCAAAATTCAAAATAAAAACCAAAAAATAAAAACAGAAAATAAAAACAGAAATTCAAAATTCGAAATTTAAAATTTAAAATTTAAAATTCAAAAACAAGTCAAAGATAATCAATAATCACACAAATAAACTAGTTAAACCACGAGTCCCCAACAACGACGCCAAAAACTTGATGACAAATTTATGAACACCGAAAAACGGCGCCACAAACTTGTTTAACCCTCGGCAAGTGTGACCGAATCGTATCAAGTAATAAAACTAGGTAATACCAAGTATCGTTTTCCCAAAGGACTCACGGCCTAGTTAGCTATATGATTTGTTGATTATCTAAGACTTGTAAACAATTGATTGTAGGTTTTAATGCAAAAGACAGTAATTAAACATGTATGCATGAATTTGATCAATGGAAAAGAGGAATACAAACACTTTAATGAATTAAATGGATGAGTATGTTGTTGGGGTTATCAATTTCATCTTATCCACTCTCATATACTTTAGGAATTCATCATTTTTTCATCAATTGCTAATGCCACTCTCTAAATCACCTTGCAAGAAGGCTTATCCTTAATTACGAGTTCATACAATTCCTAGCATCCCTAATAATTAATTCTGAAGTGCAGAAGCTTAACGGCAACCAATATGCTATTGGGAGAAATTCCCCGGATCTAGATTTCCCCGTACATTCCCATATCGACAAAATCAATAATCATGGCATTGAATGAGTTAAACAATGCAAGCTTTAAGCAAGGAGGAAAAACCCTAACTAATGATGAAAGAAAGCATGTATCTTAAAATAAGATATTAAAACACAAATTCCATATATGAGAGTTTCACAAGACTAGATTGATTCCCCAACAACAATACAACGTTTAGTTCACCATATTCATGGTGAAACTAGATGAACAATAATGAAAGAATGAAAGATAGAACCCGAGAAAGAGAAGAGGAGAGCCATCACCATCTCCCAATCTACCCCCAAGGGGTGAAAAGTGTGTTTCTGCTTCCTCCCAGCCAAAGATACAAACCCTAGGACGTCCTAAAGCTTATATACTATTCTAAAATATACAGAAAATTAGGCCCAAGCCCAAAATAGTGCCGCTCGGCGGTAATTGCGTGAGTTGTTTCTTCCCCCTCAGCGGCATTTTCACCCCTCAGCGGATCCAACGTGAGTTCCTGAGTGCCGCTCAGTGGTAAACTGCCGCTGAGCGGTAGTTGCGACTTCTCCTTTTGCACTTCTTTATGTCTTTTCTGATTCCATCTCTATCCTTCTTCACTTCTTTCACCAAATTCACCTTAAAGCCTGCATAAAACACTGAAATCAAGCATAAAATTGTCCAGCTCTCTTATTTCTAAAAATATTACCAAAAGCATGATTTCAAGCTAATTTCTAAGTGTTAAAGGTTGCTTTTAGTATCAATTTTAAGCATGAAAATAACATTTTTTCAACTGTTATCACTGTCTTGACACAAAAGATTGATAAGTTGCCTCGAGTGATCTACTACGCTTCCAGGACTTTGGATGCTGCCCAAGCAAACTACACCACCACTGAGAAAGAGCTCTTAGCCATTGTGTTCGCTCTTGATAAATTTAGATCTTATTTGCTTGGTTCTCCTATCACTGTTTTCACTGACCATGCAGCTCTAAAGTTTCTATTGAAGAAGGCTTAATCGAAGCCTAGATTGATTAGGTGGATGCTTCTACCCCAAGAGTTTGATCTACAAATCCAAGACAGGAGTGGAGCACAAAATCTGGTTGCTGACCACCTCAGCAGGATTGAGAGAGCTGAGGATGAAGCCAATGTTTTGCCTATCCAGGATAACTTTCCTGATGAAAGCTTATGGATGGTTTCACTTTCTTACCCTACCCCTTGGTTTGCAAATATTGTCAATTATTTGGTTGCTTCAGTTTTTCCTCCCTTAGCATCGCGTGCTCAAATTGGTAAAATTAAGAGCGATGCTAAGTATTACATTTGGGGTGACCCATATCTGTGGAAGTTGTGCAGTGATCAGGTTACAAGAAGATGCATTCCGGACCATGAGATTGACTCGGTCCTACAGTTTTGTCACGCTTCCTCACCTGGTGGTCATTTGGGAATTCAAAGAACGGCTCGCAGGGTGTTAGATTGTGGTTTCTATTGGCCCTCCATCTTTAAGGATGCTGAGAGGATTTACAGCACCTGCGAGCCATGTCAGAGAGCGGGAGGATCACTTTCATGGAAACAACAGATGCCTCAACAACCCATGCTGTTCTGTGAGGTGTTTGATGTCTGGGGTATAGATTTCATGGGTCTTTTTTCTGTTTATTTTGGTTTCTCTTATATTCTCCTTGCTGTGGATTATGTTTCAAAATGGGTGGAAGCTAGAGCCACCAGGACTAATGATGCTCGGGTTGTTGTAGATTTTGTTAGATCTCACCTCTTTTGCAGGTTTGGAGTGCCTAAAGCAATTGTTAGTGATCAGGGAACCCATTTTTGCAACAGATCCATGCAAGCTTTGCTCAAGAAATATGGGGTGACGCATAGAGTTTCTACACCTTACCACCCCCAAACAAATGGGTAGGCTGAGATCTCCAACAGGGAGATTAAGAGGATTTTGGAGAAGATTGTCCAGCCCAACAGGAAAGATTGGAGTAATAGGTTGGACGATGCTCCTTCCCTCCTCACTTTTATTGCACTTTGTCGATATCTGATGACTGTTCTGATTGTTTGATCTGCTGATTGTGACACACTGAGGACATTGTGTCGTTTAAGTGTGGTCTATTAGGGGAGGTTGTTTCTTTGTTCATGTTTCGGTTTTTATGTAGTTTGTTGTGTCTTGTGTATAGTTTTGCATGCTTTTCGTGAATTCTGGATTGTGATTAGGTTGTCAGTTTTCCTTCACTTCATTGATACTCTGATTTGTTGGATTCCTTGCTTTTCTTTGCTTGGAAGATGATCATGATGTTTGAGAGTTGAATTGATGGTGACCATATTACCTGTGTGAGATTTGAGCCATTTGATGATCTTTCTTGTGTGTGATACGTCTCTTGATTGCTTGCACATATGACTTGGCTTGACTTTTTTTGATGATTCTTGATTGATACGCATGTTTGAAAGTGATAAAGGCATTTTGTTGTTGAGCCTCTAGAGCCAGATGAGCCTACCCTGTTTTGATCCATTAATAACCCTTTTGAGCCTATGCTTTTCCCCATTTCTTTGTTTTGAAGCTCATACACCATCACTAAGTGAAAAACCATTATTGCCTTAGCCTTAGGGAATTTTGGAGCTTTGGAATTGTTTTGGGAATAAGTGTGGTCTCCTGGGAGTTTCAGATGAATTGGCTAGTGAGTCCTCTTCTTATCGTGTTTTTGTAAATATGTGGTGTATCTTGTCTCTTGAAATTGTGTGCTGAATAGAGTAAAGAAAAGAGACAGGATGAAAAAAAAAAGAGCAGAAAAACAGTGAACAATTAAAAAAAAAATTGTGAATAATTGTGAATAATGGAGTCAAGAAGAGGATGGAATTAGAGGTTGTGGGTGTGTTTGAATGTGTTTACACTTGTTCCATTGCTCCTCTGTTCCTTATGGTTTGTAGCTTCTTATCCAGATATATCCTCCCTTGTCCTTGGCCCCATTACAACCATGAAAAGACCTATTAATTTGAACATGCGTATGTGCTTGAGTGTTGATATTAGAGGCTTGCCAAGTTTATTTGTGTTTGCTTCCTTGAGTGCATTGAGTGACATTGATTTACCTTAAACACTTGAGAGAAACACTGATTGTGTGCATCTGTGAGGCTCTGTTGATTTACCTTAAACACTTGAGAGAAACACTGATTGACTGTTTTCCTTGTACTGAACTGTTTGGATGATTCTTCGAGTATTTGCTTTCATTGACTCTATGTGGGATTCTGCCTATACCTTTTACTGTCCAGATTTTGTGAGAATTGTGCAACTGTGTTTCTGTTTTGGAGTCTTTGTTGTCTGTCTGTCGAGTCTGTGTCACCTCCCTGATGTTTGAGTAGTTCCCTGGTTTTCGTCTTCGTTTTGCCCAGGAGTGCAAAAGACTAAGTGTGGTCTATTTTGATGAGTTGTTATTTCTTGAACTATATTTAGTTTATTGCACTTAAATAAACCAGGGAATTGTGTTTAATTGTCTGTTATTTCCCCGTTTTCCGAATTCTGCTTAATTTGGTCGGAAATTCGTAATTGTGCTAATTTGGGTTTTCTAAGCTGATTGATTAAGTGCATTTCCGGTTGCAGGGAAGTTGTGGAAAAATCATCTGGAGCATTGGGATATGGCGTGACACACTCAAAGGCTCAACATTTAGTCATTTAGATTCTAATTAAAGTTGTAATTTCGTTTTCTAGAAGCCCTTAATTAGAATTAGGTGTTTTGGACCCTTTTTGGGGCAATTTTGTAAAAAAAGACCCATTTGTAGGACATGTGCCTTTTTGGTTAGGGTTTTTAATTGATTGTGGACCCCATTTGGAAAAAAACTCTCGGCATTTTAGAGAGCCTTGGCCAACCACACACGGGGGACACTCGGGCACACTTCATTTTTCATGTTTTGAGCTTTTCTCTCTTAGGGTTTATTGTATGAACACTCTTATGGAGAGCTTGGCTTGGGTGTCTCGGTTTTGGTCATTTCAATGAGCAAGATGCAAATTTTCTTCTTCTCTTAACTTACTCTTGGTTGTCTTAGCTTATTGGTGGTGAAAAACTATTCATTTCCACTTCCATTTGCTTGTTCTTGATGCTTGGAGTTTGAGTTTTGGAGCTTGTCTTTGCATTTCCATGGTGGATGTTAGGTTTGAGTAACTTTATATTTCGTTTTCCTCTCCCTTTGCTGCTTTTCCTCTCGGTTTTTATCTCATTCTATATGGTTGGATGATAAAAATGGAGTTCTATGTTAGTTTTAGGTTGAAGAGAGCTTAAGATGATGTGTGGGTGTTGTGGATTTAACTTTTTTCTTGCATTTTTCGGTTTTGATGCTTGAGACTAGGTTGGGATCAGATCTTGGTGATGTTATGGAGGCTGGACAGAACTGGAATTGACGGTTTAAGTATTATTTTCGTTTTTGCAAAGAAACTTGAAGAAATGGTATTGTTGAAGATGGGTTGATGAGTAGAAGTTTGGGTTTATTGTTCTTGTGTTCATTTGCAACTTTAACTTTGGTTTCTTGAAGTTATTCTCTGTATTGAAGAGTGGAAGAAAGCTTTTGGATGCATAATTCTTGAAGAAAAACCGTTTGGTGTTTGTAGGAGAGAGGAAATTGCTTCATTTAATTTTTACCACTTTCGGACCAACACAAAAGATGCTTGTTTTGACCCAAGGAATGTTTCCACTTTGAAATTTGGCCTTTGCTTGTTCCAGCCGTGAATTGCAATGAGACGTGGAGGTTTTTGGAGTTTGTTTTCATTTGATTTAGCTTACTTGGCACATTGGTAGGAGCACCCATGGTATCTTCCATTTGCACATTGGTCTTTGAAGCATTCTTTGGCATTTCCACTTGGTGGTTCACGTAAATTGTGTGCTTTGGTGTATAAAATCATTTCTTTGCTGCATGGAAGGAGAGAGGGGACGGTCTTGGAGAGTGTGGAAGGAACATGCTTAATTTCTTGAAAAATGGTGCACATGGGAGAAGAAGTCAACACATTTTGTGGCTTATTTAAGGTGAAATTGAAGTTTGACTTGGGTGCATGGTGACTCACGGCCATGTGCTCTTTCTTTGGCCAATTGGACTTTTAAATTCATTTGTTAATTGCCATTATGACAAGTAATTTGCTAGGATTAAATTAGGCTTGTTGGTTTCTTTGGTTTTTAATTAATTTAATTAATAGGTTGAGTTTATGTGTTTGAGTTAGTGTTGCATTTAATTATTTTTAACTGTGTTTGTTAATCAGTTTGTAACAGTGTTTGATGTTTGAATGTTGTCTAAGGCTTTTAATAGTGTTAGTTTAATTACCATGCTAGCTTAAATTAGTTTGTTTGCTTATTGAGTTCTTTAATTTTTGCAAAACCTTTTCAAAACCCCCCTTTTTTTTGTGTGTTAGACTCGATTTTCGAACCGCAAAATTGGTCCTTGAGAGACGACTTAGGAGTCAAATTTGTATGGGTCGCGACAGCTCACATCAATACAGCTATTTAATTATCCTTGTTCGGTGACCCCGAACACCATAAGAATGCCTTGGATTAAAATATGATGTTTCTTCTCTTCAGATATCAGTAGACTGATTTAAGTCACCTATTTCATTTATTGACAATTAAATATAGGTCCAATGCTATAAAACTCCTGCCTTAAGAAGACTAGGGAAGGGTGGGTCCATTAGGTTTATTGTTGGTCAGTTTAACCTCTTGATTCACGATTAATATCACTGCAAAGTTTAGATATATGTTTGACAATGTTATCATGAGGTGTATATATAGTAATTATTAGAGTATGTTTTCTGCACACATTACAAAATTGTTCTAACTTAAATATTTTATTTGTAGATCTTTAATGATTCATCTCCAATGGAAGCTCCAGACATTGAAGACATTAGAACTAAGTGGCTTCTTTTATTTTAAGTGTTAGTAAATTGTAGAAACTTGACTACAATGTAGTGTAGGTTAATTAATGTTATATTTGGATTTAATATATGGTTTGATGTACAAATTATGTATTAATAGTTATTACACAATTTAATGTTTGAAATGAATTTCATTATGTTAGTTTAATTGAATATGTTCATTTCATGTTATATTGATTGATGATATTATAATACAGGAAATTAATTGCAAATTGAATCAATGTGTCAAATGTAATAATGAATTTTGTTTTTTACAAAACAAGATTTTATGATAGGTGAGCAATGTATGTAATAAAAGCTTATTTTTGAAAAGTATATATTATGATAGGTGAATAATTACTTGTCATAATATATTCTACATATTATGATAGGTGAAAAAATCTACATCATAAAACGCTACATATTATGATAGGTAAATCCAGCTGCATCATAATAAATTCGCTATATTATGACTGATAAGTGAAAGTCTGTCATAATACACTGGAACTATTATGATAGGTGGCAGAAAGTACGTCAT
Source organism: Vigna hirtella (assembly GCA_027742795.1). Classification (NCBI taxonomy): domain Eukaryota; kingdom Viridiplantae; phylum Streptophyta; class Magnoliopsida; order Fabales; family Fabaceae; genus Vigna; species Vigna hirtella. The sequence continues at coordinate 38,876 of JAHCHA010012477.1, read as the reverse complement.
AATACGCTGGACCTATTATGATGGGGTTTTATGTATGTCATAAAATGCGCAGACCTATTATGATGCCCAGAATTATGATGCCAGATTACCTATCATAATAGGTCATTTGTACCTGTCATAAAAGGCGAATTTTCCACTAGTGTCCATCAAATAATACGAGCAAAATCCACAAAGTTGCTACACTTTCTACAAGGTACGCTTCGAGGTAATCTTTTTTCCTTCTCTTTAGACCCGAACGAAATTAGTGTCTTTATCTGTATTTAGCTTGTACTATGATAACACAAAAACTCTAAGGTTCATGTTATCTAGCAAAATCTAATTAAAGAGGGGCAGCTATCAACACCCAATTTTGTCCGGGTAAGAAAATAAATAAAAATAAAAAAATAAGAGAATAATAATTAATGGTGGGTAAAAAGGATAATAACTATAATACCGGACACAATATTTTTGAAATTTTAGTTTAATATAGTAATAATTTGAATCAATATTATGCTAATAATTATAAACAATAATTAAAATAGTATATTAATATAATTTGTTGCGTTTAAAGAGGAAAATGTGATTTTAAAAATGGACAAATTTTCTGAAAATAATTATAATTAATATTATTTGATTTCTTTTTCTGGGAACCAAAACATTTTCTTTCCCTATTTTGTTCGTTGTCAATTAATTCACAATTAAGGGCAATATTATCATAATATTACAATGTGTGTATATAAATACGCACCTTGTCATGGACAAAAAGGGGACGGAAAATAGAGAGAGACTCTGAAATAATAGAGATAGAAAGAGTATGAGAGAGTATAGAGAAAAGTAAGTTCTCATGCTAGAGGGAGTCTACCAACAGAAACTATCAAGGAAGAACTAGAGGAGTATTGAAAGCTGAAAAGGTATGTCATCTCTACACCCTTCTTTTTCTCTTTTCGTTGAAGGTCTTTTTAAAGGGATTAATTTTTTTACTGCACACCAATAATGTTTTTTTTTTCAAAAAAAAAATATCTTCTTTCATCTCTTTTGATATTGGTTATATCTCCTGCATCACGTGATGTCTATTTTTTATAAAAATAAATAAAAAAAATATTTCTTATCACGTATTTTCCTATAAAAAAATAATAGTAAGTCATAAAATAAATTCTATAAGTACTTGTCAACCTATGGCCGGTTTCTTTCCTTTTTTCCACCCTTTTCAAAATTAAAGAATTTCTTCAAAATAAAAAAAATGATGTCAATCCTATTGGGAGTTTTGGGAGTTTTTTTTTATTTATTTCTTCCCTATTGATTGGTGACGCGATTTTGCGGTTATGATTCGAATGAGTGTTTTGAGATTTTTTGGATTTTAGTTCACTTATCCAAATTGAATTTTGAAGACCCTGGTGGTTATCGCAGTTTGGAGATTTCTGTGATTGTGTTCATTTTCGGAATTTGGGTTTAGGGTTCCTGTTTGCGTTCTCTTTAAAATTCTTTATCTCTTTGTTTCATACATTAATAGGTATTTATGGGTTAATCCTGTGACTAAATTGAGACTTCAGTTACTGGGTGTTTTTTCCTCATATCTTTTATTTTTTTT
>JAHCHA010012477.1:0-27309 GCA_027742795.1 Vigna hirtella | reverse complement strand
GCGTGGACCAGCCCACTCCGTGACAAGCTGCTGCCAAGCTGGACCAGGATTTCAGTTGCACCTCCCTTTCTTCCGTGTGCACCTCCATGCTCATGGGCCTCCGTGTGTTTTGCTGGTGCTGGAACACGTCACTACCTTAAGTCCATCTCCATGTGCACAAAAAAATTGAAACCCACACCTCTCTTTCATTTTATTTAAAAATATAATTGATGTGGCATTTCTTTTCACCTCCAAATGTCCTAAATATTATCCAACAATTTCCCTACAATTAATAATGCAAATAATTAGCTCAAATAATTCAAATTAATTAAAATAAGAATTTTTTGTCAATTTAAGCACAATTAGCAAAAACGGAAAAATACCGGACATTTAGGCACAATTTCCTGATTAAATCTAGCATAATAAGCTAAGTGAAGTGAAGAAAATATTGACTCATCACACACCTGTGCAAGATAGCTTTAGGACGTCCTAAGGTTTGTATCTTTGGCTGGAGAAGACGCAAAACACAATTTTCACCCCTTGGGGAAAGAATTGGAGATGGTGACAACTCTCCTCTTCTCTTTCTAGGGTTTTTCTATCTCTTCCATTCTTTCATTGTATTTCATCTCGTTTCATCATGAATATGGTGAACTAAACTCTTCTTGTTGTTGGGGAATCAATGTAATCTTTTGAAGCTCTCATATATGGAATTTTGTGTTTAAACATCATATTTATGATACATGATTTCTTTCATCATTAGTTAGGGTTTTTCCTCTTTGCTAAAAGCATGCATTGTTTAACTCATTCGATGTCATGATTATTGGTTTTATTGATATGGACACATACGGTAAAATCTAGATCCGGGGAAACTCTCCCAATAGTAGTATAAACCTAGACATAGGAATATGATGGTTGGTTGTCGTTAAGCTTCCGTTCACTATAATGCATGATTAATTGCTAGGGAGACAAGACATTGTAAACTAGTGATTATGATTAGGCTTTCTTCGCCGAGACATCGGGTTTAAGGTAATTTAGAGAGTGACATTAACATTGATAAAAAGAATGATGAATTCCTAAAATATATGAGAGTGGATAAGATGAAATTGATTGCCCCAACAACATAATCATCCACATATTTCAATTCACGTGTTTTGTTTCTTCTTTCCCATTAATCATCACATGCATACATGTTTACTTTTTGTCTTTTGCATTTGAAACTTATAACAATTTGTTCTCAACTCTTAAATAATCAAGAAATCATATAACTCACTAGTCCGTGAGTCCTTTGGGAGAACGATATTTGGTCTTACCGAGTTTATTACTTGATACGATTCGGTCACACTTGTCGAGGGTTAAACAAGTTTTTGACACCGTTTTTCGGTGTTCATAAATTTGTCATCACCCCTCACTTGTTGTTTTTGCCCCTCAGCGGTGATTTCGGCACCTGAAAAGTGGCGCTCAGCGGTAATTACCGCTCAGCGCAACTCGGCGCAATTTTTTCTGCACTCTGGTTGACTTTTCTGCATTGTGGTTGACTAGTTGACGTTTTTGGTTGATTGGTTGACTTTTCTGGTTTCTGGTTGACTTTTCTGCATTCCAACCAGTTGGTACTTTAACTCTTCTTTCAAATCATTCAATTAGCCTACAAAATCAAGGGAATCTAGCACAAAACCATTAAATTCACCTTCAACTCTCTTATTCACAAAACTAAAGCAAAAACATGAGTTCAAGCAAGCTTCTAAGTCAAGAAGGGTTGATTGATTATCAAAATTAAGTATAAAAATAATGGTTTTTCAACCGTTATCACAACCGCAAACTTAGAACTTTGCTTGTCCTCAAGCAAACAAGATGTAACTCAATCTTTCACCAATCCATACAATGGTTCACCACATTCTACAATCCTTCTTTCAAGACAAGTAAGTACTCAATTTAGCTCATCACAAAGACTTCAATCAAGATGTGCACATGCTTTAGTGTTCCCGCAATCACATAATATCCAACAAATGCTCTTTTCATGAATGATCAATCAACTAGGCATAGATGATCTTATGTGTTCATGGAATCTATCCTCACTAGATAAAGTGTTTCACTCAAACACACAAGTGTATAGGAGGTATTCACTCATTCACTTTACTATCACAATGTCACATGAATCAACTTTGCCTTTCATTTAACGACAATCAAAAAACACTTACAAGCAAGCATCATCACAAGGACTTTTCTATGACTTATAATGTGGCTGGGCTAACAAGAAAATTGGTTTTTCTGGATCACAAAACCCTTGAGTTAAGAGAATCATCTAAACACAACCATTCTGACTTATTCCCAACTTTGTTTTGCATTGAGCTTTTCTTTTTCTTCTATTCTTTCCTTTTTCTTTTTCTTTTCACATGCTTAACTTTTAGCTCAATGCTTTTCGTTTTCCCTTTCTAAACTTCCCAACAACCCCAAACTTGAACATTTATCAGTACCACAAGATATTTTCAACTCAACTCAATGTAAAGCTTTTCAAAAAGGGTTTTCAAATCATGTTCAAGGCTAAGGGTTCAAAGGATAGAACATGTTGTGTTCTCTTTTGTTGGGCTAAAATCATGCATTTGGCTAACAAAAGGGTTACCAATAAATGGCCTTGATCATATGATGCAAACAAGCAAGTTATTCAATCATTGAAAACCTTGGCAAAGTCATTCATGCTTTCAAAGTAATAGTATTCAATCAAAAAAAACTCTGGAGCTCAAAACTTTACATATAAGCTCATTCACATTCCACATACACATCCTGCTTAGCATCATAATCTTAATCACAACATCATGCATTTGTTCACATAGCTCGTGAACTACCTGTATAAGCATATATTGTGCACAATCTCAATATCAGTCAATATCAAAGCATCATCAAGCATTACTTATCACACAAAAGTTTCAAGCAAACCATCATGACAGATAAAGTTTCAGATTGAGTACATCAAACCTATTCTACTAACAGAAGCAAATAGTTCCAAAGTTCAAAACAAAAGATAGAAAATATCATGCTCTAGTGCTTATAGCATCCATCAGTAAATGCTATCTCATCTCCTACTCAATCTGTGTTGTCATCTGTATCTTCCTTCTCTTCATTATCTTCAGTATCCTCAAATGCGTCATCATCATCATCATCTTCATCTTTCTCCATAACTGAAGCTTCAGCTCCTCCAACTCTGCTGCCCTAGGTCTGCTCCTCTGGCCAAACTATCTTATACAATGAGGAAGTGTTGCTCATGCTTACAGGAAAGGAACTTGCTGGAATAGGGTTGATTTGGTTCCTTCTCCTTCCTTCTGAATACTGTAGTCTTGAATCTCTTGCCCGATGAGGAGGCCATCCCTACATCAAACACCATTCATAAAACCTCAAGAAACATCATTAAGCATTAGTGAACCATAAATAACACCCTAAAACCATTCCTAATCACCGCTGAGGGCAATCAAAACCCCTCAGTGCAACCTGTGCAACAAAACCAGCAAGCAAATTAGTGAAGAATGCTCTAGGAATGTGAAGAAATCAGCCCCTAATAGCAATGCTCCCACCAAACCCCAAACTTGGATGGAACCCTAGTGAGAAAGTGAGTGGAAGAGAGGTTTTGTAAATGGGGATGAAGGGAAAGGTGTAGAGAACTCTTAGAAAAGTGTTTGAGGATGTGTGGGAGGAAATAAATCTGAAAATAGAACCAAAACCGCACCCTGGGTATAAAAATACCCTAATGGACTCGGGTCCCGCTAGGGCAACCCTAAAAACCCAATCTGTAGTGATACCGCTCAGCGGAAATTTCCGCTGAGCGGCACTTGCGTGACATGCTCTCCTTCTTCTTAGCTTGCCCTAGGTGCCTTATACTCATTCCTCTCACTCACTTCATGCATTTAAGTTCTCAAATCACTCATACATTCAATCCCTAACATGCACTAAAGCAGAATCAAAACAAACAAACAAAATATAGTAAATCAACTGGGTTGCCTCCCACGTAGTGCTTGTTTAACGTCACGAGCCTGACCCAAAATCCACCAACACCCATCAGTAGGTGCAAATCTTTCTTACTGATAACAGTTGAAAAACTGTTATTTTCATGCTTAAAATTGATACTAAAAGCAACCTTTAACACTTAGAAATTAGCTTGAAATCATGCTTTTGGTCATATTTTTAGAAATAAGAGAGCTGGACAGGTTTATGCTTGATTTCAGTGTTTTATGCAGGTTTTGAGGTGAATTTGGTGAAAGAAGTGAGGAAGGATAGAGATGGAATCAGAAAAGACATAAAGAAGTGCAAAAGGAGAAGTCGCAACTACCCCTCAGCGGTAGTTTACCGCTGAGCGGCACTCAGGAACTCACATTGGATCCGCTGAGGGGTGAAAATGCCGCTGAGGGGGAAGAATCAACTCACGCACTTACCATTGAGCGGTAGTTTACCGCTGAGCGGCACTATTTTGGGCTTGGGCCTAATTTTCTGTATATTTTAGAATAGTATATAAGCTTTAGGACGTCCTAAGGTTTGTATCTTTGGCTGGGAGGAAGCAGAAACACACTTTTCAACCCTTGGGGGTAGATTGGGAGATGATGACGGCTCTCCTCTTCTCTTTCTCGGGTTCTATCTTTCATTCTTTCATTATTGTTCATCTAGTTTCACCATGAATATGGTGAACTAAACGTTGTATTGTTGTTGGGGAATCAATGTAGTCTTGTGAAACTCTCATATATGGAATTTATGTTTTAACATCTTATTTTAAGATACATGCTTTCTTTCATCATTAGTTAGGGTTTTTCCTCCTTGCTTAAAGCTTGCATTGTTTAACTCATTCAATGCCATGATTATTGATTTTGTCGATATGGGAACGTACGGGGAAATCTAGATCCGGGGAATTTCTCCCAATAGCATATTGCCTAGACATAGGAATATGAGGGTTGGTTGCCGTTAAGCTTCTGCGCTTCAGAATTAATTATTAGGAATGCTAGGAATTGTATGAACTCGTAATTAAGGATAGGCCTTCTTGCAAGGTGATTTAGAGAGTGGCATTAGCAATTGATGAAAAGAATGATGAACTCCTAAAAGTATATGAGAGTGGATAAGATGAAATTGATAACCCCAACAACATACTCATCCATCTAATTCATTAAAGTGTTTGATTTCCTCTTGTCCATTGATCAAATTCATGCATACATGTTTAATTACTGTCTTTTCCATTTAAAACCTACAATCAATTGTTCACAAGTCTTAAATAATCAACAAATCATATAACTAACTAGGCCGTGAGTCCTTTGGGAGAACGATACTTGGTCTTACTGAGTTTATTACTTGATATGATTCGGTCACACTTGCCGAGGGTTAAACAAGTTTGTGGCGCCGTTTTTCGGTGTTCATAAATTTGTCATCACTTACCAACACCCATCAGTAGGTGTAACAAACCTAGTATCCTTCAGTAGATACTTAACCACCTAGCATCCATCAGTAGATGTTATACCCTGTAAAAAATTTATAACTAAAACCAAAATAACAAAAGTTCATAATTACATCACCAAACCAAAAACAAAAGTTCTTAAATCACTAGGTTGCCTCCCAGCAAGCGCTCTTTTAATGTCATTAGCTTGACCCAATAAAGCTCAAGTTCCATCTTCTTTTTCTTCTTCTTTCTACTAAACTTCTTCAGAAATTTGATCAAACCAGGAACCTGTTGCAATGTCTCAATCATAGGAACTTTAATCTCCAATTACTTGAAGATTTCTATAAAGCGCTCAAATTTCTTTTCCTTCTGATACGCTATCGTTGAAGTTATCAAATTAATACTACTTTTCAAGGCAACTTCAGTATTGCCAAGTAGTATCCAAGAAAGTAGATAGGGCTAAAGTAACCCTGAGTCGTCTCCCTACGAACACGGAATTGCTTTCGAATATCTGACTCTTATGAATGTTATGCAATGCTTAAAAGTAATGGTTGAAGAATGTTTAAACAACAAATAAGAAACTTAAAAACGATTATAATGAAATAGGCTAATTCCACTGCTTTTCCAAGATAGATTCATCATCGGTTATTCACAGATAATTCTTCAATTGATTATTATTTAAGTTTCAAATTAATTAAAGTACATTCTTAATTAATATGAAGGCGATCATGCATTTAACCAAAGTAAATTCTCAATCAAATGCAAAACCTTTCTAGATTATTCACAATGAATTCAACCAAAGTACATTCTCAATCAAATCCTATTGTGTTTAATCACGTCTATTCTTAAATCGCCTAACCAAATTAAAAACTAATCAACCAAAGTAAATTCTCAATTGATTATAGTTGAAATTATTACTACCAATCAAAGTACATTCTCAATTGATAGTAAAAACCAATTAATCATATGAAAGTTCCTAAATTAAATCAAAGTAGATTCTCAATTAAACCTAGAAACCCTAGAACTCATATAATCAATACATGTAAATTCAAATACATTATGATGCAAAAATCTTTGCTTTTAATTTGATAGAGAGATGAAAGACATAGAGAGAGAACAACTTAAATCAATAATCAAAATAAACAATTGCATTAACTCGATCTAACCTCAGAATCCATAATGGAATTACAATAGAATAGCCCTAGATGCTTAGCTCTCCATGAATGGAGTTGAATACAGGATGAAAGAAAAGTGAGAGAAGTAGTGAATGAATGAATTGAAGTCCCCCCTGGGTCTCTTTATATAGGGCTTGATTGGGCTTGGACTCTGAATATTCAGTTGACAAAATCTTTTATCTTATATCTTCCAAATAACTAAAAGATTTAGATAATTATAACATTATTTGGAAGATATTTTCTGTTGATATTCCCAAATTACATTAATTTCAACACCTGAATTTTATCTTTTAGCTTTTCTAACTTTCCAAAATTGCGCAAATGCCCTGAAACTTCCTCTATCTGCACTTTAGCCCCTTTAGAATTCTCCAAAATTGCACCAGAAACCCCTGTTGACCAGCTTTGACCAGAGAGGTCGCGCCCAATGGGAGCTCGACACGTGTCAGGCTCCTCCCTACCCAAAATTAGGGTTCAGAATTGGGAAAGGGCTTTCCCCTACGTTCCAGCTTCCGCCGCTGTGGAGAAGAAGCTCGTGGTGGTGGAGTTCTGCAGGTGCGTTAATAGCGGCCAGATTGGATGCGATGGAGAGGCTGCTCGCGGTGCTCCGGCGATGGGAAGGAAGATGCTACTGTTTTTTGTTTTTCTGAGTGCAGGTGGTGCGGCGGCGTAGAGGAAGAAGATGGTGGCCATGGCAGAATCACGATTTGCGATTGGTGTGTGAGCGGAATAGGTGGATCTGTTTGTGGTTTGTTGGGTTGTGCAGGTTGCGGCGGCCATAGAGGTTCACGGCGAACGTTGACGCGTGTTGATGGTGGCGTCGCCGTTAATGGCGCGATGAAGGTGGATGTTGCAGCGTGGCAGTGGTGTGCGTTGAAGGTTGCGATGGTGACAGAGGGCTTGCGGTTTCACGGTGATGAGCGTGAATCGTGGTGGCTAGGGTTGTTGCGCTGGCAAGAAAGGAGGAGATGAACGGTGGCCGTGGAGGTTGCGCGATGGTGGCGGAGCGGCTTGGTGGCGCGATTCTGACGATTTGGTGGTGGCGGTACGAGCGAGACGAATGGAGGTTGGTGACGCTGCTGGCGACGAGGATGGTCGAGCGATGGTAGTGCGAGAAGTGGTGGTGGCTATCCGGTGATGGAGCGGCGTGGGGCTTGCGGCAGCGGCGCGGCAGTGGCGGCTAGGTTAGGTTAGGATGATGAAATTAGGGTTTCTGTTTGGAGAAGATGATGATGTGTCAAGGGTGGTGACGTGGCAACAACTGATTGGTTAATTTGGTGTGCAGAGGATTAATGACATGGCAACTTCTTGATGGTCAGATGTGTGGGTATTAGATTGCCATGTGGCATGATCTGGTGGAGTCTAGTTTAGGAGGGGTGTGTATAGGAAACTTAGGGAGGTGTAGTAGAAAAGGCTTACTGTTTGGGCTTAGTCTTTGGCATGTTTCAGAAATAGGAGTGTATGTAGGGATTTTAGGGGGTGCAAGGGTAAAGTCTGCCTGTTTGGCTCATCTGTACATTATTTTCCATATAAAACCTGATTTGGGGCCTTGAATTTCCAATTGGACCAATAGAACTTATAATTTCAGCTGCACAAATAAACGTAAGAATTTCCAAGAATAATTTATGCAATTAAAATCACTTTTTAAGTCCCTTTTAATTCCAAAAACAATATATCAAATCATCACAAATCCTCTTTAAATCAATCATTCAAGCACATGAATTTCATCAAAAATTTAATTTTAAAGCATAAATGTGGGCATAAATATGCACTCATCACCTTCCTATGATACTTCTTTGAATGAGGAAGGGATTTTTCATATGATTCCTTTTTCTTTCCTCTCATCCTCTTTTTCTTACTTTTCTTCTCCCTCAATTTTCTCTTTTTCTTTTCTCTTATTTTTTTCTTCCTCTCTTCTTTTCTTTCTTCTCTCTCTTCTTTCTCTTTTCTCTCTACTCTCTTTTCTTTTTCATCTACTCTCTCTAACTCAACTTTTTCAACATCTACACTCACTAAAACTTTACACTCTTCTCTATGGTTAACCTTAGTATTAGCCCCAAAACTCTTATCAGGCCTTTCTTCCAGCTTCTTAGTTATTTGTCCGATTTGCATCTCCATATTTCTAATGGATGCTTGAGTGCTGTTATGATTGGAAATGGTTACCTGCATAAACTGGTGAAGAGTTTCTTCCAACTTTGTATGTTTTTCAGTGAGTGTAGATATCTGTCGCCATAATGATGGTTGTTGTTGTGGCCCATTAAATTGTCCTGATTGCCCAGCTTGTCCAGATTGTCCCTGACCTTGACCCATGCTTGGGTGAGGTTTCCACCCTTTGTTGAAATTAGCTTGGCGGTATGGAAATTGATTGTTCATGAAATTTACATCTTCTAGGGCTTCCACTGGAAAAGCGCATTGACCACTGATATGGTCACTACCACATAGTTCACACATATGTTGTTGAACTTGAGCAACAGTTTTTAATTCCTTTGGCAATTGAGCAAGTGTCTTTGTTAGATTCTCCAACTGTTGAGTTATAATCTTATTCTGAGAGAGCAAGGCATCATTTGATTGCAATTGTAGAACCCCTTTCTGTTGAATAAGAGCTCCTCTTTCAGTATGCATTTCATTGTCATTAGCAGCCATGTTCTCTATCAATTTTGTTGCTTCGTCTGGAGTCTTACATTTAATATTACCTCCGGCTGAGGCATCTAACATCAACTTGGTTTGTGAACCAAGACCTCCAAGGAAAAGTAGAACTACTACTTCTTCTTCAAAACCATGCATGGGCGTCTTTCTCAATAAGCTTTTGTACCTGTCCCATGCTTGACCTAATGTCTCCTCCATGCCTTATCTGAAAGAAGAGATCTCTTGCTTCCCTTTGTTGACTTTAGATTACGGGAAGTATTTGTTCAAAAACTTTGCAACCACAGCTTCCCATTCTGTAAAACTACTTTCTGGAAAAGAATTTAACCACAACTTAGCATTGCCTCCCAATGAGAAAGGAAACAAGCTAAGCTTGATTGCTTCATCCGGCACTCCATTTATCTTCACGGTGTTACAGATTTCATTGAAGGTAGTGAGATGTTCATACGGGCTTTCATGTGATAGCCCATTAAACTGATTGCTTTTCACCAACTGTATCAATGCCGGTTTCACCTCCATGTTTGTAGCATTGACCCTCGGCCTTGCTATATTGTTAAAATGTTAAGGGCCAACCACAGTGGTGTAATCTGCAAGAGTCTGTCTACCATTATTCTCCTCTGCCATATTTTCAGTGCTATGGTAAGACCTTGGTGGTGAAGGATGTAAGAGATTCTCAGGAAAAGGGAATAGTTCTCTTGAAGTTCGAACTCTCCTCCTCCTTCTACTTTCATCCAGGCCTTCAAGAAGAGGTTTAGAAATCTTTTTGCTTCCAGCCCGAATATTACCCTGCATACACAAGAAAACAAAACCCTCGAAAAAATTTTTTAGCACAAAAAGATAGAAAAGAGAAGAAATAATCAAAGGATATAATTGAAAAGATAAGAAGATAGGAAATAAAAACAGAAAATAAAAACAGAAAATAAAAACAGAAAAATAAAAATAGAAAAATAAAAACAAAAAATACAAAATTCAAAAATCAAGTCAAAAGTAATCAAAAATCACACAAATAGACTAGTTAAACCATAAGTCCCCGGCAACGGCGCCAAAAACTTCATGAACAAATTTTCAATCCCCGAAAACGAAGTCAAAAACTTGTTAACCCTCGGCAAGTGTAACCGAATCGTATCAAGTAATAATCCTGGTAAGACCAAGTATCGTTCTCCCAAAGGACTCACGGCCTAGACAATTATGTGATTTATTGATTAATTAAGACTTGTGAACAATTTGTTGTAAGTTTCAAATGCAAAAGACTGAAAAGTAAATATGTATGCATGTGATGATCAATGGGAAAGAAGAAATAAAACACGTAAGCATGTATCATACAAATGATCTTGAAGAACAAATTCCATACAAGAGAGTTTCAAAGGATTTACATTGATTCCCCAACAACAATAAAAGTTTAGTTCTCCATCGTCATGGAAGAACTAGATGAACAATGGAATGAAAGAATGGAAGAGATAGAAAAATCCGAGAAAGAGAAGAGGAGAGTCGTCACCATCTCCAATTCTACCCCCAAGGGGTGAAAAGTGTGTTTCTGCTTCGTCCCAACCAAAGATACAAACCCTAGGACATCCTAAAGCTTATATACTATTCTAAAAAATACAGAAAATTAGGCCCAAGCCCATAAAAGTGCCGCTCAACGGTTTTTACCGCTCAACGGCAAGTGCGACACTTTAGTTTTGCCCCTCAGCTGCTGTTTTTGCCCCTCAGTGGTGATTTCGCCACCTGAAAAGTGGCGCTCAACGGTAATTACGGCTCAGCGCAACTCTGCACAATTTTTTCTGCACTGTGGTTGACTTTTCTGCATTCTGGTTGACTTTTCTGGTTGAGTGGTTGACTTTTATGGTTTCTGGTTGACTTTTTTGCATTCCAACCAGTCGGTACTTTAACTCTTCTTTCAAATCATTCCATTAGCCTACAAAATCAAGGGAATCTAGCACAAAACCATTAAATTCACCTTCAACTACAAGTGAGTGTTTGCTTCGTCTCAGCCAAAGATACAAACCCTAGGACGTCCTAAAGCTTATATACTATTCTAAAAATATACAGAAAATTAGGCCTAAGCCCAAAATAGTGCCGCTCAACGGTAAACTACCGCTCAGCGGTAAGTGCGTGAGTTGTTTCTTCCCCCTCAGCGGCATTTTCACCCCTCAGCGGATCCAACGTGAGTTCCTGAGTGCCGCTCAGCGGTAAACTGCCGCTGAGCGGTAGTTGCGACTTCTCCTTTTGAACTTTTTTATGTCTTTTCTGATTCCATCTCTATCCTTCTTCACTTCTTTCACCAAATTCACCTTAAAACCTGCATAAAACACTGAAATCAAGCATAAACCTGTCCAGCTCTCTTATTTCTAAAAATATGACCAAAAGCATGATTTCAAGCTAGTTTCTAAGTGTTAAAGGTTGCTTTTAGTATCAATTTTAAGCATGAAAATAACAGTTTTTCAACTGTTATCAGTCGACTAGAACCTTATATAGCTTTCTAAAAATTACAGAAAAGTGGCCCAAGGCCCATTAAAATGGCGCTCAACGGTAAGCACGACACTGGCACTCAGCAGAATTTGGCGCTCAGCGGTGATTTCGGCACTTCAAAACTGTCGCTCAATGCTAATTTCCGCTCAGCGCAACGTTTTCTGCACTCTGGTTGACTTTTTTGCATTCTGGTTGACTGGTTGACTGGTTGCGTTTTCTGGTTGACGGGTTGACTTTTCTGGTTTCTGGTTGAATTTTCTGCATTCCAATCATTGGGTACTTTAACTCTTCTTTCAAATCATTCCAATAACCTACAAAATCAAAGGAATCAAGCACAAAACCATTAAATTCACCTTCAACTCTCTTATTCACAAAACTAAAGCAAAAATATGAGTTCAAGGAAGCTTCTAAGTCAAAAAGGGTTTATTGATTATCAAAATTAAGTATAAAAATAACGGTTTTTCAACCGTTATCAGTATGGCGCGATATATATCTCTATGTTAGACTCAGTCATCCATGTTTGAATATATGATTTTCTGGAATCTAATGTGTTTCCAGATGGTTGAATGGTCTGAGGTTCAAGAAAGCCATAAACTGACGCATGACCTGATTCCACTACGATGATGTCCATGTACCTGTAAGAATAAAGTTAAGTATATTTTTTAAAATGTAATAATACTAATATACAAATTGGAAAATAACAAATAAAAAACTTACATGCACCATAGTTGTATGCATGAAATGTTCAGCATTTTTTCTCCACCAATGATCTTATATGCATCATTGAAATTAATATACAATGGAACATGGCAATCGAGGCCAAATGTTCTTAACTCCCACAACATCGCTATCAGTCCTTTTCTCAACTTATTTAATCTGGAGGTTAATATTGATATAGGATCATGGTCTTCTGCTTCCTCACGAGCCTCATTCACAGGTTGAGCAATTGGTTGTTTCTCAGGACGGTAGACTTCCAACTCACATTTACAAAAGTTAGGAATCATTTAATTATAACTTGAAGATTTAAGATAATAAAAAGAAGAATATAATATCACTGGTGGGCAAAAATATGCATGATCATAGCCTTAGGCCAAGCTATAAATGTGCCTAAGGCCTCCCTCACGAATTGGATTTCAGATGTAGGCACTGGCACTCGATCCTGGGGGTCTCTTGGATCATCAATCATAACCCGCGCGTGAGTGGGCAATAAAGGAACGCCATGAATGGTCTGGCCTCCTGCAATCTGTTGTCCCACGGCCACGACGCGCGGAGGATCCTCATGAACCAAAAACTCATACTGAATATTGTAATCAGTACGATCTGCAGTAGAGCATGAGCCTTTGGTGCTCACACGAGGTGCAGTAGGATCATCTGTAGAGGCGTCCTCCTGTTGTGACTGTTGTTGTTGCTCTTGTTGTTGTTGTTGTTGTTGTTGTTGCTGTTGTTGGGTGATCATTGCAAGTTTTTCTTCAAGCATTCTGAAGCGTTCACCCATGCTTTCCTCTAATTTGACTTGCACCTATTGCCTGATGCTACTAACCATTTCTTAAGTCACAACTTCTGTGCTTCTTGGTTTAGGGCCAAAGTAGTCCCTCAATCCAATAGCTCCTCCAAAAGCACGCACACGACCTGGATGGTCTAGCCGACCTATGGCTGCTACTAGGAGGTCCTCCCTACCTTGTGCCACAAATGTGCCTTGACTCTGTTGGTCAAAAAAGTCATCCTGCATATCATAATGAAGCTAGACACATTACAAAGTTTGTTATATAATTTTTTTATGAACTATGGTAATCAGTTAAAAGTTTCCACTTATAATTCTCTAGGATATCTCCTAATCTCCTAAGCACACTGGGATGTAAACTGGCCATTGGACTTTGTTCGTTCAGCCTTCCACAATTCATGTATGTCTAGTGGAGGTGCTAGATCAGGTGACTCAAGACCTAACTCCTCAGCGTGACGTTTTCTCAAATAACACATAACCACTACGTGACAGTACGTGTGGTGTATAATCAAGCTTCTGCCTCTGCTGGGCGGCTATCCTTTTCACCTATGAAAAAATGAAAATCATTAAGCATAAATCACAAATTAACATCTTGTGTGACTAGAGCAAAATATTAAAAAACATACCTACCACTCAGGAGTAAGTCTAGATTCTTTAAACTGCATCCACTCCTCCTCAGTTATTTTATATTTTGTACAAGAAGTGTCGTTCTGTTTAGAGCCAAAGACGTATTGACGTGTCATTCTCGTCTTGAAGTCCCTCCACCAGACTGCCATGTGGGATAAAATCTTCTTCCTTATCCTCTCATCATTAGGGAAGTAAAGCATGATCAACAAAAATAAGTCAATGATGGAAGTAAAACATCTTAAACATACCAAAATATCCTGCCATAGTAGATTTTTGTCAACCTGTGGGACATCATCCTAACAGGTAGCGACAATAGGGACATGATATTTTGCCATCACGCCTAAGTAACTTTTGAACGATGTTGCATGTGCCCAAATAGGCACAAATGTTCAGGGATCAAACTCCACCGTCACTGGTTTCTCATTAACGCGACGGGATGTGACATCAGGCATCAGAGTCACAGATCTACCCCCTCCTCCCGTCGGACCTGATTCAGATAAAATAAATAAATTGTACAAGTAATTAAAACAATGTTTAGACACCTATTTATCATATGCCTTCGTTGTGATCACATCGAGTTGCATGTATTTCATCGGGTACATCATCAACCTTATTTTCAATGGTTCTTGATAAGAATGAGCTTGTCTTAAGTATATCTAGAGAGTCTTCATCATCAGTTGTGTGCATGTCTCTGCCTTCTAATACCACTGACCATTTATGATTCACTGGGTCAGTGACATAGAATATTTGTCTTGCTTGACTAGCCATAATAAATGGTTCATCCGTGTAACTCATTTTGTTAAGATCCACCGAAGTGAATCTGAGGTCTTCTGTCACCACACCAGAATTACTGTCAACCCATTTACACTTGAAAACTGGAACTCTAAAAGTGACATAATCAATTTGCCAAATATCTTGTATTATTCCAAAATAACTTATTGATGTTGTAATTGGATTCTTATCCTTGGAACTGGAAAAGTGTACAGCCTCAGCTTGTAGGGTAACTCCACTATTTTGAACTCTACTTTTATTGTCTTCCATTGTGGGGAATCAGCTGGGTGTCGAAGAAGATTATCACATTTTCTTCCATCAACATGCCACATAAGATTCTTCACATCTTCTTTAACAGAAAACAATCGTTTCAACCTAGGTACTATAGGTAAATACCACATGACCTTAGCTGGTGGACCTTCATTGCGTTCATCGTTATTTCCATCAAGTTTCTTCTTAAATCTTGATGAACCACATATCGGACACACCTTCACTGAAGCATACTGATCTCTATACAATACACAGTCATTGGGACATGCATGTATCTTTTGGTATTCCAAACCCATTGGACATAGAATTTTCTTCACATCGTAATTACATATAGGTAACGTGTTATTTTCTGGAAGCATCTCCTTTAGCAACTCCAACAATTCCATGAAACTTTTATCAGTCCATCTGTTTCTTACTTTCAAACAAAACAATTTCAAAGTAGCCGATAACCTTGTAAAATTGATGCATCCTGGATACAACTCTTGCTCCGAATTTTTCTTAAGGTTATCGTATAAATGAGCTCTTCCATAATTTTCTTCGCCAACGTCACGTACCATTTCGTCTAAATAATCACTCATCCATTCGTCGACATAATCCGAACCTCTTAAAGTTGTTGGCTTATATAATACTTCCCCATGCCAAGTCCAAACTGTATAACTTCTCATTATTCCATAGATGAACAGATGATCACAGATATTGTCCAAGTCTTCATATACTTGATTGAGACAACGAACACAAGGGCAAAAATTTGCCTCGTTCACTGGTTTTGCGTGTTCTTTAACATATTGTATGAACTCATAAACCCCTCGCTCACACTCTTCATTAATACGATGTTGATGAATCCAACTTCGATCCATACTACTACACTAAAAGCAAAGAATCCACGAAAAAAAAAACTAACTTACGTAGAGAACCAAAAATAAATACCTATCATACGTTGAAGGAAAAAAATAAACTATCATACTATACGTACACGAACACAAATATCTATCGTTATACATATATCATACGTCCAGAATCGACAAACACGAACACATATATCATACGTAAGAGATATTGAAGGAAAAAAAAACCAAACTTGAAATGGTGTCACTGGAGAAGATGACTGATGAGTCATTATTTTCTACTACTAACTTAGCTTTTCGCACCATATTGTGTTAGTAAATTGTGTTTAATTCTCCACTTTTATCTCATTTTCACTATTTGGGCTTAATTTCAAGAATAAATCTTATTTTAATTAATTTGAATTATTTGGGCATAATTATTTCAATCATTGTGTGCATGACAATCACTGTTGAAGGGTTGAGTAAGGATCTGCTGAAGAGGGCCGAACGATCTTTTGAAGGCTTGTCCGAATGGTCCGTGACCGAACGGTCTTGGAAACATGACCGAATGGTCTATGAAAGACATGACCAAACGACAATCAACTATAGTCTTGTGGCCGTACGGTCTGCTGAATACCTACACCGTACGGTCTGTTGAAGCCTTGACCGAACGGTCTTCTGTAGGCTTCACCGAATTGTTAGAGAAACATGCAGAACTTGATGAACGAGCGGCCTGTTGTAAGCCTGCACTGGATGGCTTGACGGAACGGTCTGTTAAGCATTGACCGCACGGTCTACTGAAGACATGACCGAACGGTATGTTGAGAACGTGAACGATCGGTTTGCTAAAGGATTGAACGAACGGTCTGTGAAAGATTACATTAAATGGCCGAACACTCCTCAACGAACAGTAGTGCATTTGTTCATTGAACCGAACGGCATGAACCTTTCATGACCGAACGGTCAGCTACCACCTGAGCATTTTTCAACATAATGGGCGAGCACGGGAATGGTTTTGTAGTGACCGAATGATGGCTAGAGCCTGAACTGAATTGACGAGCACCAGAGAATCGAACGGTCTCAGTAATTGGTCTTTACCGAACGGTCTTGTGAAGACTGCACTGCACACCATTTCCTGAGCCTGCAGACCATTGTTGACCGAACGGTATGAGCCTTTCATGACCGAACGGTCAGATGCAGTAACTAGAGGAACTTAGCAGCAATGTTGGAAGCACATTCTAGGACTTCAAGAGGATGGGCACGTCAATAGTGTAGCGTTTTAGAAGGTCATTGGGTTAAACTTTAGGACTTTGGGCCCAATTATAGGTCATTTTGTAGGACAAGCCCATTAGGAGGGCATTTTTAGTCTTTTGGTTATACAAAAACCCAAAAAAGCAGATTTCTCTGCAAGTCTCCCAGCCACCACTACGTACCTGTTCTTAGGGAGCATTTTCTTCCTCCTCCCCCTTTGGGGACGTTTAGGTTTTATTTCTTTTGCATTTCCATGTATTGAATCTTGTTTACAGTGCAATTTAAGAGTTGAAATCATTGATGCATTCAGTTTTCAGTTTTATTTCACTGTTCATTGTCTTCTTCGCTCTTGCATTTTACTGTTCATTATTGCGTTCTACTGTTCATTTCGTCCTCCTTACTGTTGCAGTTCGTTTTTTTTACTGTTCATTGGCGTTTTATGTTTGTGGGGCATTTTCCATTTGCAATTTCACATTCTGTTGTTTAAGTTTCGCTTCTACTGTTACTGTTTTCGTTTTAAGTTCAGTTGCATTTTGATTCTGTTGCGTTTAGATTCTGCGTGTTTACTGTTGATGCATTCTTTGTAGACCATTCGATCTTTGCTTGTACCGTTCGGCTTATGGCTCTGTTGCATTTACTCTGTTCGGTTGTATTGTTTTACACTGTTCGGTCTGTTAAAGACCGAACGGCTTGTTCATTCCTGATGTTAGTACTATCCGGTTTTAGTTTACCATGCGTTTTAACTTTGCAACCTTTTCTGCATTTTTGCATTTTCATACTGTTCGGTTTGTTTGTACCGTTCGGCTTTGGTTTGTGCTCATCTTCAATTATGTTCAGCTTTAGAGGCCGTTCGGCTTTTTCTGCCTTCAGTTGTTTAGTTTTCAATCTCATTTCCATTGTCTTGCTTTATTAACGTTCGGCTTGTCTTGTTCCTTGTCAGGACGCTCAGTCTTTAGCGACCGTTCGCTCATTCCCTTTTTCGGAGACCGTTCGGTCTCAATTTTATTACCGTTCGGTTTTTACTTCTGTGCAATTTATAGTGCACCGTTCGGTCAGTGCTTTAGACCATTCGGTCTTTTATATCACCGTTCAGTTTTAACACTTATGGTTAGAACCGTTCGGTTTTCTGCTTTCAGCTTTTAATTTTGTTAGTTGTCTTTAATTTCCAATTTTAATTTAATTTAATTTTCCTTGCAAAAACTGATGGAAGACCATCTAAGACACACATTGGACCTCTTACTAGAGCCATGGCAAAGAGGATTCAAGAGGAAGAAGGATCACCTACCATTTTGCTTCTATGGAAGGTAATTTACATTAATCCTTCTTCCCATAATTAAAAGCACATTTTTCTTTGCTTTGTAGGATTAATAAAATTAGAGGGAGCAGCTGCCAGCATAGCATTTGAGCACGTGAAAAGAGAGACTTGGAGGGAGAAGCTTGCTGCCAAAGCTATCAAAAAGCTCAGCCAATAACCTAGCTAGCCAACGTTTCAGAATTGGTGCTGTCTCACGTGTGTTGCTGAGTTGGAATGACGCATGTTTGAAGCTGAAGCAAATTGGCGCCTTTTTCTTTAATTTCATTTGCTTTTGGATTGAATTTCATTTCAGATTTGAGGCTCTTATCTTCTTATAAATAGGAGACCTCTTTCCCCTTTTGAAGACACTTTTGAGCTTAATGATATGCTGCAGAATTTGTTTTCCAGCTTTTGTGCTCTTAAGTCACCTTTGATTTACTACTTCTTCTCCTTTCCTCAAGCTTCCTTCCTCTATAGGAAGGCCCTCTGAGCTGTGAGGCTTCACCCATACACCTTTCCTCCATTAACACACCTCAAACACTACATCATTTCATCAATCTGCTGCACCATCATTCACTACTGGTTTCTTCTGGACTGGAGCCTCTGTCTGCACGTTTCCAGCTGGGATTAGTTTCCATCAAGTGGTATCATAGCTTAGGTCGTCCACGCACCAAGAGCTAAGCTATTTCATCCATTTTTATTCCAATTCTGTTTCTGTTTTTGCATTCTGTCCAGTTTTTGTTCCAGCACTGTTTCCATTTTGTTTTGGTTCTGTTCTTCTTAATTTGGTGTGTTTAATCATTGTTCGGTGTGCTTCCATTCTGTTATCATGTTTATCCTTTATTTTAAACGGTGAATTTTCTTTGTTTGAGTCATTTCCAACTTTAATTTTCAATTTCAGTGTTGTCTTGGTCATGTGCAAGTGAATATTACAATTTTAATTTCTGTCACTGCTTTGGTATTCTTTTCTGCTGGTTTAATTCGTTTTGCTTGAGTTCAAGTGCTAGAAAAGCTTTAAATCAACCAAATAAGGCAATGAGAACATGTTCTAGCCTTGGTGAGAGAAGCAAAAGCACTAGAAACTAATTCTGATTTCAAATCTGCTCAAGAAATTCAAATATGGTTTCATTTCAGTTTTGAATTCTGATGCAGAATTCTGTTTCTGATTTTAAATCTTTAAACCTGTTTTCAGTTAATTTCCTTTGATTCTGAAGCATTGTACAACTTTGTTTGATGTTGTTGGACATGGATAAAAGTGTACCAAACCATTACAAGCAATGAAATGCAATTTGCATAGCTTGGTTGTGCATAAACACTAGCATGTCACTGTTTCAGCTTTATTCTGGCTTTTCACCGTGCTATCATTCTTTGCTTAGTCCAGTCTGAGTTTATTCATACTAAGCACTTTAATTCTAGCTTAGTTCAGTGTCATAACATTCTCTGGAGTCATTGTGTGTGCTGTCCAACCTTATCTCCACAAGTTTCTTAAATCTGGTGCAATTTTGGTGGGAATTTGCTGCATAAATAGGCTATAGCAAGGGTGAATTGTTGAATCTTGCTATTTCTGTGTATTTACAACATTTGAGCAAGTTTAAATTGTCATTCCAAAGTTGTTTGCACTGTTCATTTGGTCAGTTTCTAGCCTATATGCAGATTTGCCTTTTTAAACCTTAAAATTGCCTTTAAAATGGAAGTGCACCAGTGAATTCACATTGCAATCTGTTTTCCAGCTGTTTCAATGTTTAAACATCTTTAAAATGATGATACAAAGTTGTTTGATGCATCAATTGAACTGCTGAATCACTTCCAATCAATTTTGGGTTTAAAACCACCATTTCAATCCACTTTTTCTGGTGCAGAAATCATTTTCCAGCAACTGTTTTGGTCATTCTTGTTCAAATTCATTTCTGGATTGTAGTAAGAGCTGGTTCATTGTTTTAAATTGAAAATAAATGATCAAAATAAGTCAGAACAAGTGTTAAAAAGCCTGTTGAATCGTGCAATCCAGTTTCAAGCAGTTAAAAACCCCAAAACACAAAATCTGGTTTTCATTGGGGCATTTTAACAAACAGTTTGGTAAAATATCAAACAGTTTGGTCTGGATGAGTTTGTGATCTGCTATTTCTGTTTTTGTTGCTTTCTTAATCTGTTCTAGTGCCATTATTAGGTTCCTTTTGAGTGCTTTCTATTATTCCATCCCTGTCCCCATTTGATTTCCCCATTCTTGGCTTCCAAATTGTCAAACATTCAAAAATCTGGTTTGAAATTCTGGTGCAATTTGCTAATTCTGTTTGGTGTGTTTTGAGTGGAATCTTAAGGTGCTGTGGTAACTATTGTGAGGCATCCAGAAGCATAAACCTTCACCTACTGAGGTAGCATATTAGGAAGTGAAAAGGGGGCTGAAGTGGGAACAAAAAGGGAGCTTTTGAGCAGTTGTAACTCTGCTGTTCCAGCAGCTAAAAATACACCAGAAAAGGTTGAAGTGCAACCTGTTTTGGAGTAGCATTCTGCAGCAGCAAGAGAGTGAAGCTTACATTAGTTTTAGGCCTTCTTTTAATTTTGTTTACACCACATATCACAGAACCTTTGTTGTTTAAAGTTGATTTTCATTTCTTGTCTAAGTGACTTGGGAAAATGATCTTGAAGCAATTCCAAGATCACATTTAAACATTGTAATAGTGCAATTTCGTTTTCTTAGTGTGGAAGTGTGTCAAGGGGCTCCAGGTGTCACTTTCACTTTCACTTAGGGCCATCTAACATTTACATTTTGCATCTTTATTGCTTTCTTTAAATTGCTTGATTGATTTTTTTTTTTGTTTTAAGTCTCCGTGGTATATAGGGTTGTATAGCATATAACTAAACCTTCTTTTGGTTTTTAGGAGCATTTCATTATCATTTGAAAATATTTTGAAGAATTTCTACTTAGAAACTAAGGTAAAAGATAACTCTAAGGAAACTCTGGCTAAGGAAGAACTTGGTTTCTAAGCTTGTCCAATTGTGACTCACCTCTTCTTCCTGGGAGCTACTTGGAAACATTTTTTACCTCTAGAATCTTTTTAGAAATTTTTCACCAAAAGCAAGGAAAGTTTGTGAAAATCTTTTCACTCATTACTTGTGCAAGTCTTTGAAAACCTTGTGAAAATAATTTCTACCTACTTGTCAAGAATGAGTCAATCTAGTGTCCAAGGAAGTGTAAAACCTAAAAGTGAGAGCTTACAACTAAAAGAGGAATTTGAGCAAAAGTTCCAACAAAGGGACAAAGAGATTAGTGAGCTCAAGGATATGATTGGTCAACTTTTGATCAATCAAGACAAGGGTAAAAAGAAAGAAGGGTCTACACATAGAAAAAGAGAATACCTTGGAGATACATCCTCTCCACCTAGTGAACCTGAGCATTATAGTAGTCATCACAATGATGACCACTATCAAATACCTCCTAGGAGAAATCATAGAGTGAGAGAGCATCACCCAAGGGAACCCAAAATTGATCTTCCTCCTTTCCATGGAAAAGATGATGTGGAAGAATATCTGGAATGGGAGATGAAAGTTGAGCAATTGTTTGAGTGTCACCAAATAGATGATGAGAGGAGAGCAACTATGGCCTCTTTAAGCTTTCAAGGCTATGCCTTATATTGGTGGACAGCCTTGGTCAAAGATCTGAGATTGAGAAACCTACCTTTCATTAGGTATTGGAATGAGTTAAGGTCTGCCTTAAGAAGAAGACATGTGCCAGCTTACTATGATAGGGAGTTAATGGACAAGCTCCATAAACTCCAACAAAGAAACATGAGTGTTGAAGAATATAGGCAAAAACTGGAGTTACTCGTGTTGAGAGCTGGGATAAGAGAGGAACCAAGGATAACAATTGCTAGGTTCCAAAGTGGACTTAATTATGACATAAGAGATAAGGTAGAACTCTTACCTTACAATGATCTCAATGAATTAGTCCAACTTTGTGTGAGGGTGGAGCAACAACTCAAGAGGAAAAGCTCCACTAGAAAGGACTTCCCTACTAGTTCTAGCTATAAGAGAGAATACAAGAGGGAGGGTAGTCTATCTAAATCAAGGTATGATGGGCCTAGGGAAAGAGAGAGAGAAAAAAAGAAAGGGTTAAAGAACCTTCAAGAAACCATAAAAGTAAGGAGACTAAGTGCTTTAGATGTGGGGAAAAAGGACACTATGCATCTGAGTGTCGAAATAGAAGGTCAACTTACATTCTTGAGCATGAGAGTGACAGTGAGGGTTCTTCATATAATGAGTCTGAAACATCCACTTCTGAAGAAGAAGAAGCTTTACCTTGTGATGGTGACTTACTCATGGTAAGGAGACTCCTTGAAAATAAACATGTTGAGCTAGAACAGTCACAAAGAGAGAATCTATTCCACACAAGGTGTAAAGTTTTTGAAAAGACATGTTCAATGATTGTGGATAGTGGCTCTTGTTGCAACTGTTGTAGTTCAAGAATGGTAGAGAAGCTAGGCTTAACTACTACTCCTCATCCTAAACCTTATAAACTTCAATGGATCAAAGAGGATGAAGGAATAATAGTTAAAGAACAAGTGAGTGTACCCATTTCCATTGGAAAATATGAAGACCAAATTGTTTGTGATATAGTACCAATGGAAGCTAGGCACATATTACTTGGAAGGCATTGGCAATTTGATAAACAAACTCTACATGATGGAGTCACCAACAAAATCACTATTCAACACAAGGGAAAGAAAATTATTTTGTGTCCTCTTACACCTTCACAAGTAAGAGAGGACCAAATAATTCTCAAAAAGAAGTTGGATGGAGAAAAGAAAAGTAGGAAAGAAAGAAAGGAGAAGACCATAACCCATGCCTCAAATAAAGAAGTTGTCCAACCTCAAACTTTGAACATTTCTAAAAATCTTTTTCTTGGACAACCTCATTTTCTTCTCTATTGCAAAGAGGCATTTGTTTCAATCACTCATGAACTTGGTTCTCTACCAAAGGGGTTGCAAAAACTTTTAAAGGAATTTGATGATGTATTTCCCAAAGAGGTACCAAGTGGATTACCACCCTTGAGGGGAATAGAACATCAAATAGATTTGGTGCCTGGGGCAAGCCTACCCAATAGGCCAGCTGATAACAGTTGAAAAACTGTTATTTTCATGCTTAAAATTGATACTAAAAGCAACCTTTAACACTTAGAAACTAGCTTGAAATCATGCTTTTGATCATATTTTTAGAAATAAGAGAGCTGGACAGGTTTATGCTTGATTTCAGTGTTTTTATGCAGGTTTTAAGGTGAATTTGGTGAAAGAAGTGAAGAAGGATAGAGATGGAATCAGAAAAGACATCAAAAAGTGCAAAAGGAGAAGCCGCAACTGCCGCTCAGCGGCAGTTTACCGCTGAGCGGCACTCAGGTAGTCACGTTGGCTCCGCTGAGGGGTGAAAAGGCCACTGAGGGGAGAAAAACAACTCACGCACTTACCGCTGAGCGGTAGTTTACCCCTGAGCGGCACTATTTTTGGGCTTGGGCCTAATTTTCTGTAATTTTAGAATAGTATATAAGCTTTAGGACGTCCTAGGGTTTGTATCTTTGGTTGAGACGAAGCAAACACTCACTTTTCCACCCCTTGAAGGAAGATCTTGGATGCTCAGGCTACCTCCTCCTCTTTCTAGGGTTCTATCTTTCATTCTTTCATTATTGTTCATCTAGTTTCACCATGAATATGGTGAACTAAACCTTGTATTGTTGTTGGGGAATCAATGTAGTCTTGTGAAACTCTCATATATGGAATTAATGTTTTAACATCTTACTTTAAGATACATCCTTTCTTTCATCATTAGTTAGGGTTTTTCCTCTTTGCATAATGTTTGCTTTGTTTAACTCATTCATTACTATGATTATTGATTTTGTCGATATGGGAACGTACGGGGAAATCTAGATCCGGGGAATTTCTCCCAATAGCATATTGGTTGCCTTTAAGCTCCTGAACTTCAAAACTAATTACTAGGAATGCTAGGAATTGTATGAACTCGTATTTAAGGATAGGCCTTCTTGACAAGATAATTTAGAGAGTGGCATTAACATTGATGAAAAGATTGATTAATTCCTAAAGTATATGAGAGTGGATAAGATGAAATTGATAACCCCAACAACATACTCATCCATCTAATTCATTGAAGTGTTTGTATTCTGTTTTTCTCCATTGATCAAATTCATGCATACATATTTAATTACTGTCTTTTTCATTTAAACCTACAATCAATTTGTTCTTAAGTCTTAAATAATCAACAAATCATATAACTAAACTAGGCCGTGAGTCCTTTGGGAAAACGATACTTGGTCTTACCTTGTTTTATTACTTGATACGATTCGGTCACACTTGCCGATTGTTAAACAAGTTTGTGGCGCCGTTTTTCGGTGTTCATAAATTTGTCATCAAGTTTTTGGCGCCGCTGCCGGGGACTCGTGGTTTAACTAGTTCATTTCTGTGATTATTGATTATCTTTGACTTGAATTTTGAATTTTGAATTTTGAATTTCTGTTTTTATTTTTTCTGTTTTTATTTTATTTTATTTTATTTTATTTTATTTTATTTTATTTTCTGTTTTTATTTTTATTTTTCTGTTTTCTGTTTTTATCTTCTCATCTCAGATTTTATATCTTCTTTTATATCTTTTTGTGCTAACCAATTCTTCTAGGGATTTGTTTGTTTGTGTATGCAGGAAGCAATCCGAAGTAGAAGCAAGAAAACTGCAGAACCTCTTCTTGAAGGTTTAGACGAGAGTAGACGGAGGAGAAGAATCCGTACATCCAGAGAACTTTTTCCTTCTCCGGAAACTCTGTTACAACCATCACCACAAGGTTCTGACCATAGCACTGAAAATATGGAGAATAATAATGCTAGAAGAACTCTTGCAGATTACTCAAATATAGCTGGACCTCAACACTTTAACAGCATAGCAAGATCGAGGGTCAATGCAGTCAACATGGAGGTTAAGCCAGCATTAATCCAACTGGTGAAGAGTAATCAATTTAATGGGTTGTCTCACGAAAGCCCATTTGAGCACCTCACAACTTTTAATGAGATCTGCAACACGGTGAAAATAAATGGGGTGCCGGACGAAGCAATCAAACTTAGCTTGTTTCCATTCTCATTAGGAGGCAATGCTAAGCTTTGGTTAAATTCTTTTCCAGAAGAAAGCTTTACAGAGTGGGAAGCAGTGGTGACCAAGTTCCTAAACAAATACTTTCCACAATCAAAAGTAAATAAAGGGAAGCAAGAGATTTCATCATTCAGGCAAGGCATGGAGGAATCACTGGGGCATGCATGGGATAGGTATAAAAGCTTATTAAGAAAGACACCCACGCATGGCTTTGATGATGTGCAAGTAGTCCTAACCTTCCTTGGAGGTCTTGGTTCACAAACCAAGATGATGCTTGATGCCTCAGCAGGAGGAAATATCAAATGGAAAACTCCAGAGGAAGCTACAGAAATCATTGACAATATGGCTACTAGTGACAATGAGCTCAACAGTGAAAGCAGATATCTTAGTCAGAAGGAGTTGCTACAATCAAATGATGCTCTGCTTACTCAAAATAAAATTATTTCTCAATAGTTGGAAGAAGTAATTATGAAACTTTCTCAATTACCACGAGAAATACAAAAGGTTTAATTGGTTCAATGGCAATAGCAAAAATGGCAAATGCAATCTACTCCATCTGAGAAGACAACCAAACTTGACGAGACTTTCCAGAAATTCTTGAAGACGAATGCATCTTATTGTAAGAATGTGGAAGTTGCATTTGAAAATATGAAGATCTATATTGAGCAAATAGTTGACAAGATGAAAAATGGTAATATCAGAAAGGAGTGTAAAACTGTTGTGACTAGAAGTGGTAAGGTGTTAGAGGAGAGAAAAAAAGAAAGAGAGGAGAAAGAAAATGAGAGTGAAAAAGAAACATGTGAGTGGAAACAAAGAGTTGAGAGAGAAAAAAAGAAAGAAGAAGAAGATGAGAAGAAAGAAAAAAAAGAGAGAGAAGAGAGAGATGAGCGACAAAAAGAAAGAGAGTTTGAAAAACCACTTCCTTATCCAAAGAACTATTCAAGGAAGGAGAAAGAAAAACAATTGGAAAGATTCATGGAGCTGTTTAAGAAGCTGGAGATCACTATACCATTCTCTGAAGCATTGCAACAGATGCCATCATATGCAAAATTTTTGAAGGAACTGCTTACAAGGAAAAACAAATACATTGAGAAGGAAACTATCAAGGTACAAGGTAACTGCAGTGCAATCATACAGAAGTTACCTCCTAAGCTTAAAGATCCAGGAAGCTTCACTATTCCATGCACCATATGAGACTTGGAAGTTGGAAGAGCATTGATTGATTTGGGAGCCAGCATTAATTTAATGCCGTTATCCATGTGCAGAACAATTAAGGGTTTGGAAATCAAACCAACCAGAATGGCTCTTCAACTGGCGGACAAGTCTCTTAAATATCCATATGGAGTGGTTGAAGATGTTTTAGTGAAGGTTGACAAATTTGTATTCCCAGTAGATTTTATTGTAATGGAGATGGAAGGGAATAGTGATGTACCTCTCATTCTTGGGAGACCTTTTATGAAGACTGCTAGAGTTTTAATTGATGTGGAGAATGGTAAGCTTAAATTGAGAGTTGATGATGAAGAAGTCACTTTTGACGTATCCAAATGATGATAAAGCATGTTTTCAATTTGATGAACTTGATGAAGTTTGTATGGTGTAAGAAAGGATGGTGCGGTATGTTTCTCCACTAGAGAAAACTTTTATTGATGATTGGGAAGATTTAGATGATGAAGAAGAGAAATTAATTGATGAATGTCTGATCGACTTGGAAACATTGAAAAAGAGTCCAGTGGGAGATCCAATGTTTGAAATAATTGATAAGGAAGAAGAAGTTAAAACAAAAACGCTAGAATTAAAAAAATTACCAGCACATCTGAAGTATCACTAGTGCAGAATTGGCTTTTAACGTCCCCCCATAGACGTCCGTCCACAAAAGCCCCAACGTATATAATTGACCGGTGGCATATTCGTAAATAAGTGAAACTCGAGACGTCCGTCCTTGGTCGAGCTGGACGTTTATAATA
>JAHCHA010012475.1:24107-36193 GCA_027742795.1 Vigna hirtella | reverse complement strand
ATTCTTTTATGCACAAATTTTGTTGGGAGGTGCGACCCTCTCATCAATAGGCCTTCTTGCAAGGTGATTTAGAGAGTGGCATTAACATTGATGAAAATAATGATGAATTCCTAAAAGTATATGAGAGTGGATAAGATGAAATTGATAAATCCAACAACATACTCATCCATCTAATTCATTAAAGTGTTTGTTTTCCTCTTTTCAATTGATCATATTCATGCATACATGTTTAATTACTGTCTTTTGCATTTAAACCTACAATCAATTGTTTACAAGTCTTAAATAATCAACAAATCATATAACTAACTAGGCCGTGAGTCCTTTGGGAAAAAGATACTTGGTCTTACCTTGTTTTATTACTTGATACGATTCGGTCACACTTGCCGATTGTTAAACAAGTTTGTGGCACCGTTTTTCGGTGTTCATAAATTTGTCATCAGTGAGAGAGATAGATCAATCTTTTATCATCAATAATTTGCCTCCGTGTATGAGACCAGTATATTTTGCGGAAAAATTGTATGCACCACCGCCAAAAACTATGGAGGAGCTCCAAGAGCGAGCAACTGAGTTCATTCGTATGGAGGAAATGCGATTGTCACAAAGGAAACGAGAGCAGGAGGCTGATGTGGGCGGAAGTAGAAAGGACGGCAAACGATCGTTCGACAATAACAATAAGAGTAAGGAGCTTCCCCGGGCATTCATGTTTCACCATTATACAACCCTCAATGCACCTAGGGCAAAAGTTCTCGAAGAAGCCCTTAGCGCAGAACTTCTCACACCCCGAAGGAAACCATCTCCGAGGAACGCAGATGAAAGGAAGAGTTGCCGGTACCATCAAAACCATGGACACAATATAGAAGACTGCATCACGTTAAAAAATGAAATAGAAAATCTTGTCCGGGCGGGACATCTCCGTAGGTTTATAAAGGAAGCAGCGTACAACCTCCCCAAGGAAGGATATTTGCGAAGAAGCCCCGAGCGGGCAAATAGGAAAGACGAGCGAGGGCGGGTCTATAGTCGCAGTCCCAGTCGTCATCGGGAACGGTCGGTTCGTGGATTTATCAACTGAGGAGAAACTTCCAAAACTCTATTAATGTCATGGTTAAATTTAGTTTCATTTGATTTAGATTTTTGTTAGTGTCCTACGCTTTCATTATGGAATAAATAAGGCCAGGTAACTGATGCCCAATCAATCGTTCCCAAACGTTGCTAAAGAAGTGCAAACCCAGCGAAAAAAGTCTCTCGAAGAGTCTGAAGAAAAGACCGGGCGGTAAATCTCGCTCGGCCGAGAGGTAAACCCCTCAACAAAGTTGAAGTTTCGAAGACCGAGCGGTAAATCCCACTCGGCGAAGAGGTAAATTCCTCTATAAAGATTTGAAGACCGACTGGTAAATCTCATTCGGCGAAGAGGTAAATTCCTCTATAATGATTTGAAGACCGAGCGGTAAATCTCGCTCGGCGAAGAGGTAAATTCCTCTATAAAGATTTGAAGATCGAGCGGTAAATCCCACTCGACGAACAGGTAAATTCCTCTATAAAGATTTGCAGACCGAGCGGTAAAACCCGCTCGGCGAAGAGGTAAAAATTCCTTCATAAAGAGTGAATATCGAACGATCTTAATTGATTGGCCGACTGGTCTTATAACAACTTGTTCTGATATTAATGCATCGGTTTGTTTGGCTACTATCTTTCTCACCATATCAAATTTAGAGTTGTTATATTTCTTCAGTAAAGGTAACAGGATCCCGCAAATCACAACCGAGAGGTAAATCCCTCTCGTCAAAGTTGAGAACAAGGACCGAGAGGTAAATCCCACTCGGTCAACAGGTAAAACCCTCGTCAAGGTCGAAGCCAAAGACTGAGAAGAAAATCCCTCTCAACCGAACGATTCTCACTCTCATCAATCAGGAAGCTCTGATAACAAGGACTGTCAAGCATGCGGCCAAATTCAATACGTGGAACTGTTCGGCACAAATACGATATAACGACTTGAAGCACACAGAGAGCAAACTCCTTAATACAACGAGAACAACCTCCCTCAAACTCATAAGTCCTATAGTTAACCGTTTGGCTAAATCCGAACGATTAACTCGGACTTGGGGGGCTTATGTTACTATGGGCTCCTAAGACCTAAACCGATCGGTCTCGACCAGCTTCGCATCTGTTCGGTCTCGACAACTATTGAGCAGAGTTAACGCACAATGAATGTGATAACGGCTACCGTTAAACAATTAAGGTTTGCATTAATGACCATTAAGAGGTAAATTAATTTAGATTCCTTTAAACTCTATAAATAAGGGTTTAAGTTTGAGGTAAAGACACATTCAACTCATACTACAATACGCCCTATTTGCGTCCTATTAGGACTTCAATATTTAACTGTAACTAACAGTTCATAAAACCGCTCCTAACTTGAGCGTCGGAGTGCCTTTTGTAGGTACCGCCCGCTCCGGTCCAAAGCGACAACCGAGCGGTCTAAACTGGAAGCAGACAAGCGAAGCGCACCAGTCGAAGGTTAGTGTCTCGGTCTCACAATTCACACCGAAACAATTAGATTGTCGTCTTCAGTTTGTTGCTTTAGTAGAGTGTTGTGGGGTCTCACATCCTCCACTGGCCTAACAGATGCTAAAGATATTGATGAAAAAAAATTATTGATCTTGAAAAGTGAGCATGCCTCTGAACTAAAAAGTTGTATATCTTTTCTCATGGAGCTTTCTGATGTTTTTGTGAACAAATTTCTTGTTGAGAGTAACCAACTTTCCAAAAGTTCACATAGTACATAGCATTCTGAAGATCCAGTGATGCAGGTGTCTTTGTCACTTACCAATTTGGCACCTAATGTTGTTGTTTCTAAGGCTAATATCTCAGCTGGTCCACAAAATGAATGTAAAGCTGCTACAACTTGCTTTACTTTATCAGTTGATAATGTCTCCAAGGGTTTCAATGATCTAGGAAGGGCTTTGAATCCAAAAGGTGAAAACTTTGTTGCTAGGGTTTTGGCCGGGGTGGATTACTCTAAGCCACAGGGTCTAAATAAGCATTTTTTACGAAGTTTGGTAAAAGCTGATCACCCTGAAGTAGCTTTATTGCTGACACAACTGCTAATTGCTTTCTCATCTCTTTTGAGGTTAAATTTGCATAGAAATGATTGTTTCTTACCTTCTACTCTTGTATCTACTTTCATTGAAATATCACAACTCCTATTACTAGAATTTGAAGAGATGGTTGTGGTCCCACAACAATATGCTTTGCTGTTGTTTGATGGCGCTTGCAGCTATTTGAGAGAATTGGTGGGTTATTTTCCTTTCACCGATCCTACATCCTCTAGAAAAGTCCACACAAAATTGATTCAGGTTCACATGAGGGCAATAGGCAAGTCCATTTTGTTGCAAGGAAAAGGGCGAACACTAACCTTTCATGAAAGACAGTAAAAGCCACTTCATTGTGGATCAGTTGAAGCTTATTCTTCTACTGAATTGCACTGCTTTGCCTTGGATGAATTTAGAACCAGGCTACGGAAGTCATTCAAAGCATATATAGAGAAGTCATCTAAGTTGCATCTTTTGTCTACTATACAGGTCATTGAGAGATCTCTAGTAGGTAGGTATTCTAGAAGGATGTACTGTGATTTATGATGTAAAAACAAGTAAAGATGGGGAGAAAATTTTGTCAGTTGTGGCAGGTGGCATTGATTGCTTCAGAATGATTCTTGAATTTGTTTCAGGTAAATAAGAACATGGTTATTTTGAACTAACATTTCTTTTAATCATTTAATTAAATTTTGCAAATTACATCCTTTATTTTGTATCCTTTTACTTGTACTTAAAGTCATTACATGAATACTATATTCTGATTCACTTCAGAAATTTTGTAAATTTCAGTTGATATTAACTAAAATGTTATTACAGTTTTATTCAGAAAACAAATCTGCATGCTTTTCCTTATGAAAGTCATTTTTAGATAATGGTTAACACGCTCACTGATATACTATGTTGTCTTTGACATTACTTTTTGGGAATCGTAACATTGCCTGTTACTTAAAAACATTGTCCTGAACTCATTCCTTTAATCCTTAAAGCAAACCTAAATTGACAAGTACCTGGTTATCAAACAAAGACTATCCCATGTTGGATGGAATCAATGCAAAATGCAGAATAAGGCAATACATTCATATTATCATTATTTAATGACAACTTTTTCTTTTTGAAGGTCGGAAAGGCTTGAAGATGATTAAAAAACACAGTTAGAATTTAGTATCTGTTGTTTTCAACATTATTGTGCATTTACAAACTCTCCTTATTTTTTAGGAAAATGATACTTGAACAACCTTTTTTTGACAACATTTAGACACGAGACAGGTGTCTAAATGGGAGTGGTCCACGTGGAAAATTAAAATGAAAATGAAATATGACGTGGAAAGGGAGTGGTCAGGGGTTTTTGTTTGGCGTTTGAAATTTGAATTTCATTTTTGAACAATTGTAGAGAGAGAAACGAAGGTTGAGAGAGAGAGTCTAACCTAGAGAGAGCCCGAGAGAGTTGGAGAAAGGGAGTTCGAGAGAGAGAGGTCCGACGGATTGGTTGCCAGAGTGCCGCCGGACAATGTTGAAGGTCGTCGGAGGTCCTCAACCCCTCCAGCCGGTTCTGATTCACGGTCGCCGCAGCTCCGACGTTGGCGAACGAACCGAAGACGGCGTCGTCTTCCCTCCGGCCCAGCGAACTAGGTGCACGTTCTGAGTCTCGCTTCGTCCCACCTGCTTCCCTCCCTGTGTCGGACCTTTGCATTCACCGTCGGAGTGCCGCCAGAGCATCGCCGGAGTGTCGCCGGAGTGGCGACTGTACGGTGGACGAAAAAGAGGGGTTTTCCGGGTTGTTAGTCCCACCCACACATTTTTCTTCCTGTGTGTTCCAACCGGCACACGTTGTGTTCACTGAAGGTTCGTTTGTTTTATTTCAGTGGAATGAAGCTTTAATCTATGTATGATGTTGTTTGTGGATGATTTTGGTTATGTATGATATGTTGATTGTAAGCTGTAAAAATATGACTTGTTCGATGACGGTGGAATGTTGTTTATGTATGATGGAGGTAGTTTGTTAATAGTATTTGTTGGATGAATTAAATGTGTGGTGATTGATACTATGGACATGACACATGGGTTATCACATGGAATCATTAAAAGTGTAAAACTGTATCACACTGATTCACATTTTATTCCAATTGTTGGAAAAACAAAAGTGCATTATTACATTCAAACTGTAGCAGACTGACTGGAAAGAAACACACGCAGCTGCCACGGTTCACATTGGACAATTGGGCTTTGGCAATTTAAGGAAGCAGCTACTAATTCACTTGAGCTGGGAGGGTGCACTCGGTCCAAACAGCTGATGCTTGTCCAGCTTAGTGAAGCCACGGTCCAACACAAGATCACACATCCCGCACCAAGGCAATGAGGCCCACGGAAGAAGGGAATGTAGCACTCCAACCGAAGAGAAAACAGAAGAAAGCAAGAAGTGGTGTACATGTGATGTAGAGCTGGACACGGTGCATTCCATTTTGGAACAAGAAGCACACTACACGTTGGAGGCAGCAGAGCATACAAGAAGCGTGGGAGATATTATTTTCTTTGGTTCAACTGGAAGACGCATGGCCTGCACACTGACGCCCCAAGAGAATAACAAACACATCCAGCATGGTCCGGAGGAAGAAAATAGAAAAGAAAGAGGTTGCACTCATTCATGCTCGGGGACTGATAACTGCCACATCCAGCATGCAGATGGGGACAGGAGAACTCTCTCATATTGTTTTTGTTTCTTGGAGAACGTTGCCTTGAGAGAGGAGAACTGCACCCAGCCACACCTCAGTACACATCCAGCTGCCATATACTTCTCAGACGGACTCTCTCACCTTTGGCTCTTGGTCTTTGGAACGTTGCTTTTGGAGATAGGAGGACTGCATCCAGCTGCCAACTTGGAGGCGCACGTTCACTAGCCACCGCGTACGTACACATCCAGCTGCAAATGGTTTCGCTTGGAACGTCTTTGGAGAGCTGTGAATGA
Organism: Vigna hirtella; assembly: GCA_027742795.1. Taxonomy (NCBI): domain Eukaryota; kingdom Viridiplantae; phylum Streptophyta; class Magnoliopsida; order Fabales; family Fabaceae; genus Vigna; species Vigna hirtella. Next base: position 30,139 of record JAHCHA010012475.1, on the reverse strand, counting down.
GAGCTTGGAATGAGAGGTTGGAGGATGAAGGAAACCAATCACTGCTGGATGAGAGGATGATGTTGCTTGAGTTCGTGATGTCTCATCATCTGGTTTTGCAAATCTTTCATTTAAGCTTGTGCTCATTTACTTTTGCATTTATATACCTCTTCCATAAACTGTAATTTGGATTCTCTGTTTGTGCAAGTTTTACTGTTCATCATCTCTTTCACGCTGCCATGGTAGGATTTTATTGTTCATGCTTGCTTTTAGTCGCTGGTTCCATTCAAGTTTGTGTTTCTGGGTTTGCGTTTTATGCTTAAGTTTAATTTGTGCATTGTAATTCACTGCAACTACGTTTCTGTGCGCGTTTACTGTTCCTGCCTGTCATACCGTTCGGTCACTCTTTAGAACCGTTCGGCTTCTTTGTTCGTGCTTATTGTTTTGAGACCACTCGTTCTTAATGTTCATACCGTTCGGTCTGTTAGAGACCGAACGGCTCCTTCCTTCATGCTAATGTTCATACCGTTCGGTGCTTCCACTGTATTCTTATTATCGCTTGGTCAAGAACGTTCGGTTTACAATTTTCCTATGCTTTTCCGCTGTTGCCCTTTTTCAGAGACCGTTTGGTCTCACTGTTATTACCGTTCGGCTTTTTCTACCTTCAGTTGTTTACACTTAATAACGTTCGGACATACTTCTGTGTATGACCGTTCGGTCTGTTTGTTGTTGTAAACGATCGTTCGTCGCATGTCAGGACGTTCGGCCTAGGTGAACAACCGTTCGGTCTCTAACTTCACTGTTAGAGATCGTTCGGCCATTTCTCTGTTTTGTTTTTTATTATCGTTGCTCTGTGACGTTCGACTTGTCTTGTTCTTACTTTGGACGCTCGGTATTTAGCGACCGTTCGTTCATTTCCTGTTTTTGGAGACCGTTCGGTCTCAATGTTAGGTTTTCACTTGTGCACCGTTCGGTCAGTGCTTTCGAAAAAAAATTGTATTTACCACGTACCAAATGACTTCTCTGTGATTGTGATTTTGTCAACTTCACCGCAAACAATGAGGTATCAGGATAATTGGTAGAATCATAAATGAAAGATTCCCTACTCTCTTGGTGGAAATGATAACATACATTGTCAACATTTATTAATACACAAGCAAAAGAGAACAAAAAATTAATAGTAATCTAATAATTTATATCATTCACATTATTGGATGTAACGATTGATGGCGAAACTAATTAGCATTGATCACTAATAAAAATAATTTATAATGTAACGTTTGAATAAATTGTGAAACGGTGCTTTGAATGAAATAACAATGAGAAATTAAATGGCCACATTTGTCAATAACATTACGTGGATAGTAATTATTACCATAAGCAGTAATTGGTAAATATTAAAATTATTATATTATAATAATAAACTATATGTAAACTATATTTAATTGTACCATATTCATGAAAAAAAAATGTAACCAAGTTATAAATTTATGTTATTTATTTGAATGAAAGGACACACATAATATTGAACAACATACATACCCCAAAAAAGAAGTTTATTCCCACAGTGCATGGGTTAAAGGTGTGTATAAGTATTTGGTGAGAAGTCATTTGGAAACACTTATTTGGAATTTATTAACAAATTCCTGGCACAGAAAGCACAATGGGTAACGCTCCAGGTGCAAGACCAGAACTGGTACCAAAGGCTAATTAAGTGGGTACTTGGGTATAACTTTTTGCACATAAAGGTCAACTTGGTACACCACACTCATTTTGGGGTGCCTAATGTCTTCTCCCTCATTTCTTCAATTTCTGAGTAATTTGGAAACACTTATTTAGGAATTTATTAACAAATTTGTGGCACAGAAAGCACAATGTCTTCTCCCATTATAAATTTGTAATTACAAAGTAAACATCAATTACTACACATACAATGACATTGTCAATCTTTTGTCATTCTTTTCTTTTGTGCCCAAAAGAGTCCAGTGCAAACATTTGCAGTGATGGAATCTTCACAGCGTAGCACCACCAATGCCCGTCATGGATAATTGGGACAAACAACTACAACAAATAAAATATCACATCATAAAGTACGAATAACCATAAACATATTGTCCAAATTAATTAAATGAAATGTAATTGCACTAACAAATTCGACATTAACAATGTCATGAAATCCGATGATATTAGACTGGAAGTAGTTACAGTAGTCATTCAAATGCAACATACTACCAATCCAACAAAATTACAACAAGAATGTAAGATTAACCAAACAACATCTATAAAAATCATGAACACAACAAAATGCAATAGAATTCAATTATATGTCAAATTGTAAAGGATAAACATGAAATGGACAACCACACACACAATATCATTAATTATATCAAAGGACCTTCTAAAATCCCAAGTCATCCCACCACATTTATTTCATCTAATAACTTATCAAATATCTAGATTACGGGTAAAGCACAAAAAGTGAAATTTATTCCATAAATTTTCCCACTTTTTCCGTAAACATTTTCAGTATCGTCAAAGGAATAATGTTTATGTTCTCGTGTCCATAGTATCAATCACCACACATTTAATTTATCCAACAAGTCATATTATTACAGTTTACAGACAACGGATCATACATAACCAAAATCATCCACAAACAACATCATGCATATATTATATTAAAGCTTCAATCCACTCGAATAAAAAAGACGAACCTTGAGTGAACACAAGGTGTGCCGGTTGGAACAGAGACGAAGAAAAATGTGTGGGTAAGACTAACAACCCGGAAAACCCCTCTTTTTCGTCCACCGAACAGTCCACACTCCGGCGATGCTCCGACGGCACTCCGGCACAGGGACGGAAGCAGGTGGGACGAAGCGAGACCTTGAACGCGCCCCTACTTCGTAGGGCCGGACGAAACACGATCCCGTCTTCGCTTCGTTGGCCAACGTCGGAGCTGCGGCGACCGTGAATCGGTACCGGCTATAGGGCTTGAATAACTCCGACACGGCCTTCAACGTTGTCCGACGGCACTCCGGCAAGCACTCCGTCGGACCTCTCTCTCTCGAACTCCCTTTCTCCAACTCTCTCGGCCTCTCTCTCTAGGTCACAGTCTCCCTCTCAACGTTCGCGCTTCTCTCTCTACAATCTTCCAAATGAATTTGAAATTTGAAACGCCAACTTGAAAACCCTGCCCGCTCCCTTTCCACGTCAGATTTCATTTCGTTTTTCATTTTCCACGGGGACCACTCACATTTAGACACGTGTCTCGTGTCTAAATGTTGTCAAAAGAGGTTGTTCAAGTATCATTTTCCTATTTTTTATGATAACTTGGCATCTGGAACAGCTGTCAGTACTCCTGATCCTGGGTTAGCCATTCTCATGAGTGTTAAAGTACTAGTTACAGTTTCTAGAAAACAGGCTCAATTCCCAATGGATGTGGGTCAAATATTACATATCCCTGTCGTACTCTTTCAGAGTGTTTGTCAGTTTAGGGTTAATAAAGCGCCTGGTCCATCAGAACCATTGATGATTTCAAAAAAGCATATTTGTGATCCAGTAAAGAGAGTGGGTCACGTTGATCACCAGTTCTTAGTTAGCCTCTTCATTGTGTCTTGTCAACTATTGTGTACCATTATTATGCATCGTCCAAGGTTTTTTTTATTTTATCTAGTAAATCGCTCAACAAAGTACAACTTCTCATTATTGAACGGCTTGAAATGACACATTTGCTATGGAATATATATTTGATGTATTTTGATAGCATCTATCTGCAATCTGCTATTGTAATCTTTACAATTAGATATTCCTTTGCCTTATCGTTAACCACATCTTGTGCATTTTTTACAATCATTCCAATGAGTGCAGACAATGTGTTGCCCATTGATAACACTCTAAATTTGCCTATTTTTCTTTTAAAATTCTTTTCTTAAGGTTCTTTAGTTTTTAATTGCTTAGAATTAGGATAGTTTTAGGTTTTTCCTTTAATTCTTTATATTTGTAGAATTTTAATTAAAAATAGGTTTTTAGGAGTATATTTTTTAGTCTTTGTTAATAATTAGGAAATTAGTATTTTTCTGAAATTCATTCAATAAAAATGTTTTGTTTTTAATTAGGTTTTAATTTAATTTTTTTTTCTTCTTATTTGCATTTTAACCATTTAATTCATTTTTTTTAGGATTTGGATCTGATTGGGCTTGGAAAGCTAGCATGGACCTTGGACTGTATTGAGCTTAAGAAGAATTTGGGCAGATAGATTGGGCTGATGCTGCTGAGTGGGCCAAATAAAAATGGGCCAAGAACAACTTAAAAGCTGAAGTAATATGTGAGCTGCTGTCAGGGAATTGGACTGCTTTTGGTGGGTCGATGCTGTGCAGAGAGGAAAAGAAGTCTCTTGCATTGAAACGGGCCAGTGGTGATTGAAAAAGGGTGTTGCTTCCTCCACCACCACACCTTTCTCCCTCCACCTCTCATTTACTATTTTGTCCCTAAGTAAAATTTTATTTTTAGGGTTATTATTTTTTAATTTTACCCATTCACAACCTATTCCACTAATAATTTATTCTAGTCCCCCGTACATGAGTAAAATACTTTTCTTTTATTTTAACATTATATTTCTTCCTCTCTTTCTTTCGTCGCTGTGAAATACTACAAGTTACAAAGGTTGGTGGTGGTGGAAAGAATTATCAAGCAGTCTCCCTCTCGTGGTGTAGTGTCGCTCTCGTGGTGTAGTGCGTGTGTTGCTTCCTCCAGGTGCCTATTCGAATAAACCTCCAAATAAAACCCTAAAATAAAAGGCGTAACCTTTAAACGGAGGTGACATCCTTCAACGAATGTCAACATCCTTCAACGGATGTCAACATCCGTTTAAGGTAAAACGGATGTCAACATCCATTTTTCCATCCGTTTTTCCTTAAATGGATGTTAACATCCGTTGAAGGATGTTTAAAGGTTACGTTTTTTATTTTAGGGTTTGTTTTATCATTTGGTAGACCGTTCGGTTCAAATCACTTTATCCTACCGTTCGGTTAGGAAGCTCTGCATGTTCGCTCTGTGACCGTTCGGTGTAGTAGTTCTGACCGTTCGGTTAAAAGAAACTCATGCACTAAGGCTTTTCCGTTCGGTTCAGTATGGCTCGGTGTCCACTACAATTCGTATATGGTTCCACAGATCGTTCGGTCATGTTTTCCAGGCCGTTCGGTGCATGCTAAAATAGTTGATTGTCGTTCGGTTGCTTTGTGCTCGGTCATTAGCACTCAGCAGATCAGTTCGCTGGTGATCGATGCAATCTTTAGCACACCGTTCGGTAATGCACTCTCAGACAACAGATGTTTGTGTTAGCAAAAAGCAAAGATGAAGTTTTGATGATGAACAGATTTGCACAAGTCAAGATCCATAAAGACAAATTGAAGATCTCTGTATTTGATAAAGCTTTTATAATAATCAAAGTTGATGTAATAATGCTAAAATATGTATTAGGGTAGATTCTTGTAATTCACATTTGATTTATTTACTGTTGGGAATCATCCACAAGCTGTTTTAATCGATTAAACACAGTTTTAATCGATTACAACGAGGCTGACACTGAAAACCCAATTGCCTCTGTAATAATCGATTAAAGCTTATAGTAATCGATTAGTTAATCGATTATGCCCGAGAATAATCGATTAACAATAGCCGTTGGGGGTTTTCAAATTTGAAAAACTAGCCGTTGTGCAATAATAATCGATTAGTTAATCGATTATGCCTGAGAATAATCGATTAACACTAGCCGTTGGGGGTTTCAGATTTGACAAACTAGCCGTTGTACTCATTTTAATCGATTCATACTTGTGTTAATCGATTAAATGCGTTAGATGGCTCATTTTCGAAGAATGGAAGGGTATTAGGTTGAGTCTATAAAATGGCTCACTCTTCATCTCAAAAACAACTCTTCCCTTGTGCTAAAGATCTCTGAACTCTTTGAGAACTCTGTTGAAGCTAAGGAAACTCTTGTCTGCAAAGTCTTGAAGTGCTACTACGGTGACAGAGGAATAGCTTGTTCATCCTTGGTG